>JAKUBF010000010.1:199851-312409 GCA_030563185.1 Saturnispora sanitii | reverse complement strand
TAGTGAAACTACCCTGGAATTCCAGTAATCCTCGAAGGGGGAAATACTATCAGAAGGGGGAATAAAATTATGAGTTATAAGATAATGTGTAACAATATCTTTTATGGGTTGTGTTCTGGATATGATAGCATTTGTCAATTCCTGAGCATAATTCCTCAACATATAAATGAATGGATGGTTGTTGAGGAAAGGATAACCATGATTTTATTTAGAAACGTAATGAATATATTGCGCATGTCGTCCCAAAAGGTGAAGTTCAAGATTCATCAACCCTAACCCACCTTGAGAATGCAATAAAACACAAAACTGCTGAGCAAGCTGAGCAATATTAAACACACTTTCTGTTTTTTATTCCTAGTCTATATACAAACAACAAAGATCCCTTGGCCCAGTTGGTTAAGGCGTGGTGCTAATAACGCCAAGATCAGCAGTTCGATCCTGCTAGGGATCATTTTTTGTGTTCGCGAATTAAGTTTTAATGAACGTTATTTATAAATGTATGAAAGAGAAAAAAACTTCTTTGCAACTAGTATGAGCAAACCATGTTTCTTATACTTTTTTTGCTCTTTTTCAGAAAGTGAATATGATGAAGAAAACGACAACTCATTTCGCCTACCAGCAATTTGAGCTGCAACATAACAAAAAAATATATGCGATCTCTGAGGATCGAACTCAGGACCTCCAGATCTTCAGTCTGACGCTCTCCCAACTGAGCTAAGCCCGCATAAGGTTAATTGCATAAAACAGGATTCGAACCTGCGCTCTGTTTCCAGAAACAGAACTTGAGTCTGTCGCCTTAGACCGCTCGGCCATTTATGCAACTGTTATAAATTATATATACAAAAAAATCATACCATATTCTATTAACTAACTTATTACGTTCTCAGTGGCCTCAGGAGTATGGAATACGCTTCAATTTTGCTGAAAAAAAAGGAAGATAATTCTATAGATTAATCCATCAACTAATTCCTATTACTGCTTGCCTATCCAGTATACTCGCAAGTGCTAAGCACTGTAATGACTATTTTGATATGGAAATTCTAATTTTTGAAATATGCGTAAAAAGGGTCAATGGTCTAGTGGTATGATTCCTGTTTTGGGTACAGGAGGTCCTGGGTTCAATTCCCAGTTGACCCCTATTTTTACAAATTTTGTAGGCCTGGTAAATGATCTTTTTCTCATTCAGTTAAAAGGTGATTAAGTTTTCCATAATCGTGTGGGGCGTGGCCGCATCCAAAACACAATACACATTTTTTTCTTAAGTTTTTAGGAATTAGAACTATTTGAAATTGAACTATGTGTTTTTAAAAATTTCGTTTTCTCTTCACGTAGTAAAAATGCAACCGACTTTCCTTTCTATAACACCTTCTTATCTGTATTAGATCTAGCAGAACAAATAATAGGAACAACATTTTTTTGATTACTTAATCTCTTGGTGTTAGTCCAATATTCATACATTTCGGGGACAGTAACTAATTGATGTTTCATTGAGTGAAATTATTTTCGAGTTGACATGGTTGCTGCTTCTTCTTTTCCAAAGGTGATTACTTGTAAAAACTTATCTGGAAATTTTTCACATAGTTTGTACAGGATAAATCTGTTAGTCTCGTTTCCACAACTTGAATTGATCTGTATATTACACCTGGTTGAAAATCAGGTTCATGTAAATTTTTCATATACTGTTGGTTCCATTTGACTAAATATGGCGATGTCTAGTGTTTCCAATCCAGATACTTTGCCATAGTTACTCTGGATTTCCTCTAAAGTTTTTTTTTTTTGAAGAGTAGTCGTTAATAAGATTCATCATGAGTTTGTTGAGTCTAGGAAGGTTAGCATTTTTTTGAGACTTTCGCTATCGGTTATAAGGTCTTCACCTAAAAAATTCCTTGGTTCCTGAATGAAACTCCTAGGTAAGAAATTAAATGGTTAAAACCTTCGCAGTTCTTGATAGTAAAATAAGTGCTAATTTTATTTCTTTTTCACCAAATATATTTTTGAGCGGATATTCATCCAGACCAGACATCTTATTTGTAGCTTCCTGACATTCTCGGAAATTTTTTTTTTTTAAAGAACGCTTGGAACATGTGTATTTTTATCTTAACTCTCGAGACGTATAGATTCCTGTGCGATCCCACTTATGCATTCTTTATGTTTCTTCAATTGTAGTAAGTTGAATAATGGAAAATAAATTAAAATTACTTTTGATCGCAATATATTTGAATTTAATCTCACAATAATTCTACCATCGACTGGAACTGAGAGATATACAATTAATTATAAGCGATTGCCGTTTTCTTACAAAGCAGGAAGACAAAAAAATAAAAAATTAATTAATACGACAACTGCAGGATTCGAACCTGCGCGGGCAAAGCCCAAAAGATTTCTAATCTTTCTCCTTAACCGCTCGGACAAATTGCCTTATTAAGGACTTCAACAGGTTAGCCACATCACACTCTTATTGTGTTAATTTTGCTGATCTACTCCATTGTTTGGAACAAGGCTGCTAAATTACTTAAAACCAGTTTGATTGTTTATTTGAAGCCTTTCATCATTTGAAAAACTAAAAATAATTAACAAAAATTTAGTTCCCCAACGTTATTAATTATGATTGGGTTGTATAGATGCCACTAGGGCTTGCGGCACGTTTTACTTACAACCAAATGGGCGTGTGGCGTAGTTGGTAGCGCGCCTGCCTTGCAAGCAGGAGGTCTTGGGTTCGACTCCCAACTCGTCCATAATTTTTTCTATCATCCCCTGTTTAGGGTTGAAGATTCTGTTACTTACTTTTTTTTTTTGTTTTGAACACTTGTACTGTGTTCGCGAAGTGTTATAATCTATAATCGATTAGGATTTCGAGTGGAAATCATAATGACATGGGGACAACCAGTAGTTATATTAAATAGTAAAACTTTTCCTGTTAGGTTCTACGTCTATAAATAATTCCTTAACTCCATAAATCACATGTACTAAAGGGTTTTAGCAACAATATGCACATCATTTTAATATTTTATATTTTAATAAGTTCAGAATAGTTTTCTTTTCAAAAACTAAAAAAGATTGATCCCTAGCAGGATCGAACTGCTGATCTTGGCGTTATTAGCACCACGCCTTAACCAACTGGGCCAAGGGATCTTTTGTTGTCTTTTTTTGTTGTGCTGTGTGAGACAGCATATTGCGTTAGCGAGCAATTTTAGTTGGCTTAGCTTTTTGGCCCCTGTCGTGTGTTAACAATGCAGTTTTTTGGGCTATGGGATACATATTGTTTTGTGTAATACCCAGCAACCATTCAAGAACCAGATTCAGTATTATAATTTCTTTAAAATGCTGAGCTTGCCTTACGTAAGCGTTACTTTGATTTTAGTGAACTATTTTGAGACATTGATTCTAATCCTTTACAAAACAATAATGGTCGGATGGTCTAGTTGGTTATGGCATCTGCTTAACACGCAGAACGTCCCCAGTTCGATCCTGGGTTCGATCATTAAAATTAATTTTTTTTTGCTAGCTACTATTTGGATGGTGAATCGTTCGTTATTTTTTTCATAAGGGTATGATTACTTTGTTAATTCATTCCCAGAAGTTTGCTATACTTTGGAAGTCAGGAAACTTCATATGTCTTTTTTTTACAATATTTTTGCCTATTATGAGAGGAAAAAAATAACAATTTTGTTTAAACAGAAGGAATAATAAAAAGCTTTTAATGACTTGAACAAAAAGAATTGAAAGTATGTATAGTTAACAGTACCCAGTAACAATAGGAAAAAAGGGGTCAACTGGGAATTGAACCCAGGACCTCCTGTACCCAAAACAGGAATCATACCACTAGACCATTGACCCAATTTGTGCTCTACAAGGGATCTTGTGTTTGACATTCAGGTGGGTCTTTAATCTTAATTCTTAAATCGGCCCTAAACCTTTGCAAAATACTTCAGAATATTTTTAAAAATGTATTGAAATGAAAATTAGTTACAAAAAAATGTCAGTTGTAAATTTAGTGAAGCGATGAAGCAAAATATTTTTTTTTAGTTGGCTATAACTTCCCAATATGGTAACTATTGCACTTATTTTTTACACGTAATTGTTTGCACATATCAAATGGATTAAGAACCCACGCCGAAATGATTTGGTTTATTTTATTTCTTTATTTTGATTCTAATACATGAAGTCAACTTTAATTATTTTTTTTATCTTTTTTATATAATGCTTTCTTCTTTTCTAAGGTTAGTATTAATTGTTAATGCTTTTGTTTTATGGATTGTTACTAAAGCTTTTACCATATTGTTTTAATGGATTGCTAATTAATATTTTTAAAGAAAATTTTTTGTTAATAAATAATGCATAAATCATTGATTTCGAATTTCCATGTTCCCAATTTTTCCATATAAAATCTTTATGGATGAATAGAATAAAGAAAAGGTTCAAAGATATGTCTCCACTGATACTTTTATTGTAGTAATAAAAAAAAAGTTAAAAAACTAAAAAACTTACATTTCGCTCCAGAATTACGTAAATTAGGAGAAGAAAATAGTTGTATTTTTTAATTATTAAACAATGAATTGAAGAAACCGACATTAACCAAGTTCATTGGGGCAGAATCAAGCAAAAACAAATTTAATTAGGTCACGTGACCTAATTGAGGTAACTTAACACGTTAAACCATAAACCATATATGACAGCTACATGGTTGTATAGTGTAGTGGTTATCACCTTCGGTTTTGATCCGGATAACCCCGGTTCGAATCCGGGTACGACCTTTTTTAATATGTTAGTGAATTTAATTTTTTGATACTGGCGGTATAGTAGCGTTAGTACTAACACAGCTATTGGAGCCACAATTTGTTATCTTATTAATTATTTTTTAGGTATATTATAAACAGATTATATACAAAAGAAAAGGTTCAAGGTCTAATTGGGAAAGCGTCCATGTCACTCTTTTTATAAACGGCCAATGGGGTGTAATTGAATAAAAGTTGGCCAAAGAAATACCCAATGATCATTGTAATGATGATGTACCCGTTGTAGTACATCCACATGAGCATAATCAAATACGAACAGGTCCATTCAGCTAAATAAAAACTTGAACGAGCAAGATGTTCAGCAGGAGATGGGTAGACAACGTTAGAATCATGTACTGGCATTATCCATTTATGAGAGAGGGCATGAGCTAAAGGACCGAAAAAGTTTGAACCAGGTTTAGGGATATCTTCAGGGGAATTTATCACTGGGGATTTGTTAGATTCTTTAGTTTCAGCAATACTGCTATCGGGATTGTCATCACAACAACATTCGCCACCAGTGGCTGGTAATGTGATAGAAGGAGTGGATTCGTATTTGGCTTGTTTATAATCGGCGACTGCGTGATCGAATTCAGCGACAAAACGGTGGTACCAACAGTAGGCAAGGACCCAAAAGAAGATACCAATACAAGAACCGGCAAATGCACCTCTAGAACGAACGTGCCAAGATTTAGCAAGGAAACATGAATCGATTGTATACCAGTTCCAAAGCATGGATATTTTGCACGCGTGGGAGTCAGTACTGGACATATCCATTTTGAATGGGGTGTTTATTAATTAATTACTGTTAGAAGACCCTCTTGTGTTGAAAGGAGAATTGGGTCGTATTTAAGGGTATTTAAGGGTTTGTGATATTTGCTCACTTTTAGATAAAATTTTATGAAATATTGCTCAAACTTAAGAAATTGCTCGTTTCACAAATCACATGAAAAAATATTGAAATCATGTATAAAAACTCACTATTTTTTCCTGTCGATTATATCAATTTTTCACAGTTGATCTTATAAGTACTAAGTGAAAGTACCCTGATTGTCATCTTATTTAACACGATTTTTTCTTCATTAAGATGGAAGGAATGAACATGTCTGATATGGACACTACCATGACAATGGCCACTGCTACAACCACGAGTATGATGGATATGATGAGTTCATCAACAGATATGATGGATATGATGGGTACAACCACGAGTATGATGGATATGATGACTACATCAACAGATATGATGGATATGGGGACTTCTATGCACATGACTATGAACATGGCCTCAGCTAGTGCTACATCAATGGGCTCAATGCCGATGTCAACTAGTATGTCTATGCCAATGTCAACGAGTTCAGCAACACCTAAGATGTTCATGTCAATGCTTTGGAACTGGAACACCAAGAACACGGTGCTTCTCCACAGAAATTGGATCACTACAACACCTGCCATTTTTGCAGGTACCTGTTTGGGTATTATGGGGCTTGTTGCCATCATTGTTTGGTGGAGGCGACTTATGCACGAATATAAGCGTGGAATCACCACTGTTCGTTTAGAAGAAGTATCTGCCGTTGTCCAAAGAAAGCAGCCACTGAAACAAATGACTGCTCCTGTTCATGGTGACAAGCTCGGGTCTAAAGCTAATATGTTGGATGATTTGTGGATCCCATTACGTGAAGCCTTATCTCATACTTGGTTTGCAGTTTTAACCGAAAATTTGGCTGTTCAAAGAGGTGAAAACGTTTACATATACCCTTCCCCACTTGAACATATTGTCTACACTATGGCTGACACCATCGAATGGTCTGTGCATCACGTTATCATGTTGCTTTTCATGTATTTCAATGGGTATGTGTTCATATCTGCAATGGTGGGTGCTGGTCTTGGTTGGCTCCTTTTCAATTATCAAGCTATTGGGAAGCTTCGTCAAGTCGCAGTCATTAGAAGATGCTGTTTATAATGTTTCTGTTTCTATTTCTGTTTGTATATACTAATAACTTTAAGTTTTCTAAATAATAAGATGAAATAAACCTAGATTTCACCTTATTTAGAGTTTGGTTTTACGACAATTTGACTAATCCATTTTTCAAAAAAAAAAACGGTGCTAGGGGAGCTACTTCGTTTTCAAAATAGCTGAAAATACCCCCACTTTCACTTGTTAACAATAATAGAAGTAATAATAATAAATATAAAAATGGATGTAGGGATGTATATGAATGTTAGAATTATTTGCTTGGATCGTTTCTTTGGTAACCAAGGTAACCTTGGGCTCTGGATTCTGGTAAAAGAGCCAAGTACTTGTCAGCTAATTCACGACAGTCTTCGTAACCGTTTGGACCACTAATCTTCCAACAGTTTTCTAATGCCTTTCTGACCATCTTGAGATATTCAACCTTGACAAACTGTTCCTTCAAGAGACTTTCTTGAGCGTTCTTTAAATCAACTGGGTTTCTGTAGTCGATATCATCAAATGACACCTGTGGTGCTGCTTGGAATTCGGCCATCTTTAATCGAGTTTAAATGAAGTTGTTTTTCATCCACTCATTTAATTGGAAATTTTTTTTAATTTTTTGACAACTTCACGCGCCGCATTATTTGCTCATTTTATTTTGTTTATGCGGCGCATGGGCTCATCGAACAAACAATTGCAAGAAAAAAAAAGGAGACTATCATCATAATAAATCTCAGTCAACAAACGTATTCCCTTTAATAAAACACTGGTCGATGTCTCCACGTCCACTTTTGAGCATTAATGCCCAATTTGTGGCTTATGCACACACCATATGCTCAACATCGGCCTTTTTAGCAGCCTTTGTTGTTGCTGTTTACCTTCATTATTATAAAATTGTCAAAAATGAACATTATGGTTACCCAGATGAATGGTTCCCATCAGTTTCAGCAACCATCGGAGATTGGTACCCAGAGAGATCAATTTTTCAAATCCTTATTGCTTTAACTTCAGGACCAAGATTTTTGTTAATTTTCCTTAATTTCATTCAATTGTATCAACCAAATTCAAAATTACCCCAATTGGCTCTTTACACTGGTTTATTAAGAACAGTTACATGCGGTGGTTGGGTTTACATTACATCTAATGATGATCATGATTGGCATGACATCTTCATGATTTCTTACATCGTCTTAACTTTACCTTGGGATTATGCAATTACAAAACTGTCAAATGGTACTTGTAAATACTACAGAAAAATGATCGCTTATTGTTTCTTTGGTACCTTAGTTCCATTGATCTATCTTTTCATTGAACATAAGATCCACCATAAACCAGGTTCTTACTCTTATTATGCTTACACTGAATGGGGATTAATTATTTTTGATGTCGCTTTCGATGCAGTTTCAATCTTAGATTTTAAAGATCTTTACATTGTTATCAGACCAACTACTAATACTGACGATTTTTTCCAAGGTCAATTCAACATTTCTTTACTAAATGAAAAATTAGAAACCGAAAATGAACCTGAAGTTCAAGAGGAACAAATTGAAGATGACAAGTTTTCACCATCAAACAATGATTTTAACGTTACTTATTTTCAAATTTGTGTTAATTTAATGAACGCTTTTATTTTCTGGTCTGTTTTAACAGCCTTGTTTGTTTGTGTTTGGTTTTTCCCACTTTGGTACATGGGTATTAGTGGATTTGAATTAATTATCCTTTCAGTTTTTTCTCCATTATTTTTGAACTTTCAATCAATGAATTTAAAGTTTAAGAATAACCCAGCTTTACCAAGACTTTTAACTTGTCTATTTGGTATTGGTGCTTATGTTATTAAAAACCCAACAGTTAGACTTTTCTCAGTTGGTATAGGTTCAGCATTTGCTGTTATTTCATTGACCAATGAATTATATCTCATTGGTACAACTAAATCAACATCTTTGATCAAATCTTATGCAATGACTTTCATTCTTGGGTTAACATTATCAACATTATCCAAATATGCATTTTATACTAACAACCCAATTTGGCCAATTATGAACTACAAAACTGGTGGTTATAATGGTTTAGGTTTGATCATTTCAACATTTTTTGCTTATTACACTAAAATTCCAAGTAAAATGAAAGTTAAATCAATCCCAACTTTAGAAAAGCCAAATTTTTATTTAACAGCAATTGGGTTCGGTTCTTTCTTATTTTCACTTTTAGCAATGTTAACTGATTCATCAACTATCATTTATTGGGTTTGGGAGGGGTATCCAGTTAATGGTCCCTTACCTGTTCCACATGGTGCCATTAACATTTCAATTATGTGTATTGGTGTTTACAGTGGGTTATTTAACAATCAATTATTATCATATAAATTAATTACCATTTTTGGTTTAATTGGTGCATTCGTCCTTTACCATTTCAATGGTTGGTTCGGGTATTTAGGTGCATTAACTTATGTTTTCTGGTTATGTTTCATTGCCCCAGTTGCCTTTGAACAAGTTTCCATGTTTTTCGATTCAATCATTTCATTTTTAACTTTATCCATTAGTATTTTCCTTATTTTCATTTTAATGCATGTTTGGGTAGTTGCTTATGCATTTGTCCCAGGTGGACCATTGTTAAGAGAAAGAACAGATTTAGTTTTTGGAATTTCAACATTTTTAACTGCTTTATTAGCTTGGGAGCCAAAATCATTCAATTTCCAAGAATTAAAGGTTAAGGAATCAATTTCAAAATTTGGTAACATTTTAGTTTTATTCTTATTAACTTCATCAATTATTTCCTTCAATAGATTCCATTTTGAACAACCAAAACCTTATCACCCTGATTCAAGATTGGCAACTGCAGGTATTTGGACTATTCATTTTGGTTTAGACAATGACATGTGGGCTTCTGAACATAGAATGAGAGATTTAATCCGTGATGCTGAATTAGATATTATTGGGTTATTGGAATCTGACAATCAAAGAATTATTATGGGTAATAAAGATGTTACACAAAGAATTGCTGATGAACTGAATTATTATTCTGATTTTGGTCCAGGACCAAATAAACATACATGGGGTGCCGCTTTATTATCTAAATTCCCAATTGTTAAATCAACTCACCATTTATTACCATCACCTGTTGGTGAATTAGCACCTGCTATTCATGCAACTTTAGACATGTATGGTACATTAGTTGATGTTGTAGTTTTTCACTCTGGTCAAGAAGAAGATGAACAGGATAGATTCTTACAATCAATTTATTTACAAATGCTTATGGGTGGTGAAGAAATTAGACCAATGATTTTACTTTCATATTTAGTTACAACCCCATTAAATGGTAATTATAACAATTATGTCAGTGAATTTTCTGGTATGCATGATATTGATCCAACTGATGATGATCGTTGGTGTGAATATATTCTTTATAAGAAGTTAAAAAGAACAGGTTACGCTAGAATTTCAAGAGGTTCCATTACTGATACTGAATTACAAGTTGGTAAATTTGTTATTCCTAAACCTGATGAAAAATTAGATGAAACTTATTCTCAAAAGAGAATACCTGAGTCTCGTGTTCCTGAAGATATGAGATTCCCTGATATGTTTTATGGAGAAGGGGTTAGAGAACATGCTTTCCATGTTTTCGAAGAACCAAGGTATTTTGAATAAATACCACCATATATTCATTTAAATATTTAGTTAGTTATTTCGTTGTTTGTTTTATTTATTTATACATAATAGAATCATCATTCAGGTTATCAAGAGCTTTTTTATTTTTTTGCTGAGCATATTTCCCAATTAGGAATAAATTATTATTTTTAGTCTACAGAAGAAAAAAATAATAAAAATCTATTGTTTTATATCTAAACCAGCCATCTCTTGATGAGCATGATGAACTTGAAAATGCCAGCCATCTTGAGTTAATTTGATCTCTTAATCATTAGTTCTTTCTTTAAGACAATTTAATGCCCACCGAATTAAAAGCAAAACCAAGCTATTTAGGAGATC
Source organism: Saturnispora sanitii (assembly GCA_030563185.1). Classification (NCBI taxonomy): domain Eukaryota; kingdom Fungi; phylum Ascomycota; class Pichiomycetes; order Pichiales; family Pichiaceae; genus Saturnispora; species Saturnispora sanitii. The sequence continues at coordinate 301,697 of JAKUBF010000010.1, read as the reverse complement.
CCACTAAGTTCAGTTTTCCCTCCACTGATAGTGTCAACGAAATATCAAACATTGAAAATCAAACAGCTTCGAACTCATTCATTGAAAGAGCAGGTTCTGTTCTAATCAAATCTGGGTTTAAGAAAGTCCCAAGTTTTAATTTACCATTATCTGGTGATTTTGAAAGACCTCATGTGTTGAGAGTTCTTAACAACGATTCAGATGATTCAATTAGAACTGATACTTCTTATAATGGGGAAGTTTTTATGGTTAATGATGTTGCTGGTACTTTAGATAAAAACGATCTTACTACTCATGATTATTCTAACCAACATGACGTTCAATCTATTCAATGTTCTCATCATTCTTATCATTTTAATGATGATGATATTATTTCTAAATCGAATACCGTTTTATTTAACCCAATTTTAGAAAATGACGATATTAAAGAACATTATAATGAAAATTTAGGTTATTCCCCTTCAACCTCAAGTGAATGTGGGTATGCTGCTAATAGTGAATATGAATCAGATGATCAAGTTCTTGATGAGATTTTGAACAATGAAGTTGAAGCAATTTCCACAACTTCAACTAAGCTATCTAATAATGAAACAAATGATATTGATGAAGTTCAGTTTACCGGTGTCAAAACAAGTGATGCTACGACCAATGATGAATCAATTGAAAATGATGAAAAGGATGAAGAATCTATTTGGGAAGAATACAATACAACTATGGATTCAGAAATTGTCCCAACAACTTTTAGCAAATCATCAGCTTCTTTATCATCATACAAAGATGCACACAGTATCATTGACATTCCAAGGAGAAGTTCCAAACGTATGCATATTTATCAACATTTGGGTGTTGAACCAAACAGCATGGCCTTATTAGAATACGTCAGTTCAAGGGGTTCATTAGTTTCACCACCAGTTTCACCATTAGTTGCACAATTTGCACAAAATGAAGAATCTCCAATTACACAACAATCCTCACCAAGTAGAAAATCTGTTAGCTCAAGTAAGAGATTAAGTGAGAATTTGGAAAATTTAACAAAGATGATGACTGAATTGGAAAGATTCCAAAATAATGATGTTTATGATGATCAAAAAGACCAATTTGACTTTGTTTCTGATAAACTTGTTTTAGATTCTAAATCAACAGCATCATTAGGCCATCTTAGATCAAAAACTTCTAGTATTTCATCATTTAGTAACAGGGATCAAGCCAACTTAAGACCATTACAATTACATCAACACCTTGCATCTAGCCCTGAAATTACTCCATTTAATTCCAAGACATCAATCTTAAGAAGAAGATCAACTGTTAAGCACGTTAAGACATTACCACAATTACCTCAACAAAAGTTATTATTAGAAGATCATGATACATGTGAATTGAAGAGATCACCTGCCATTAAGAGGAAGAGTAGATTTTTCAAAGCCATTAACAAAGCATTTAAAGGAATGTACATTTCAACAGTCAAGGGTCTTCGTAATATCAAAGTTGGTGGTAAGAAACTTTTCAGATTTGGTAAATCACCAAAGAAGACATCTAATAAAAAAGTTAAACCAATTACCATTGGGTTACCAACTAAGTTGAAAATTGAAGAAACTGAATTTGCCCCGGATATAATGTCTACCTTTGGAACATTAACAGGTAGTCATCATTTGAATAATTTAACAGTTGAACCAATTGATGAAGTCAAGAGTACAAGTAGTTCTATTAGTAATGAGGATGATGTCCCATTGAGTGAATTAAAACTTTCAATTAACTCAGTTTCCTTATCAGATATGGAAATGGATTCAACTAAATCATTGAATGATTTCTGGAATATACCATTGGAGAATGAGAATTCATCATTATTATTAAATAAAAATACCACCCCAGCAAATGAACACAATAGAATAAAATCTATGATGGACCAGACTACTATTAATACACTTGCCCCACAATCATTGAATTATGATGACCATGCTGAAATTTTAGTTAACCAATTCCTTTCAACGGAATCACTTCGTTCAAGAGGTTCTACTTACAACAGTTATTCCACCAACAGTAAATGCACAAGTGAATGCGGTAGCTCATGCTTAGGCAGCAGTGGGATGCGCAGTAGTGGTGTAGGCAGCAGTGAATGTTGTTCATCATGCAGCGAATGTCAACGTGTTGAGGAAGAAATTGCATTTGAGGAAGAAGCTGAAGAAGATGTTTGTTCCAACTTCTCTGATAATATCAGCACTGCAAGTTCTGTTAGTGGGACTTCATCTTTATCAACATTAAGTGCCCCATCAGCCTTTCAAAGGGGAGGGATTAGACCAAGTATGAAGGTTACTAATTTGAATCAAATCATCAAGGAGGACAAAGCCGCTAATACCTGGAGACCACAATTGGTGGGTCCAAGACCAATGCCAACAATTGCATCAGATGAAATTTTATAAGCAGACTTTCAATTTTCTACATAGCTTTTAATGCATATATACCGATAATTTAAACTTTTTTTTTGTTTTATTCTACAGCCGTGCTGAGCACTCTTCACCGTTTATTTTTTTTATTGTTTCTTTTTCTTGCTTTCGTTCCAACAAGTTGACACATCATCTGAGTAATTATAAAATATGAATAACTTGTGTAATTACAATGCTGGAGAGTCCGGGGCTAGTTTTTCATGAAGAGGAATTTCAGCCGAGCAGCCTATTGTAATTTCCGAGAAAGTCCGAGCATCTAAACTTTAACGCCGACGCACTTATTGGCTCGGACTTTGTATTACAAATGGCTTTTCCCTTATAAATAAAGGAGCTTTTCCATATTTTTCAACTTTATTGAATTGGACTAGACCCTATAAAGAAGTCAAGATGTCACTGGGGATCATGAAGAAGATTAAGCGGAAGACTGCCGCCTTTGAATTGGACTCCTGTCCAACACAACAATTTGTTAAGAATATTGCTCCGAAAGTTTCCAAGGGCCCCTCTAGAGCCCCATGCCATCCCTGCGAAAGAAGCAAACGTGAATACAACACCATCACCACTGCTTATGATTTTGATACTGGGTTAGCCGTACCAGCGGGCTGTACTTCCATTCCCCTGTTAAACACAAAGAGAACGAGTGTTACAAATATGGATGACCACCCATCATCGCCTGTTGTTTCTCTTCAATCGCATGATTCTCGCTCTACCAACAACAACAGACCTAGTATCATCAATTCCTTTAGTTCCAAGACGGGCAAGTCCCTCATCAACCCCCTTTTCAGGAAAAAGTCTAGCAACAGCAGTTTGACAGATACGGATACGAGAAATCAGAGTTTAAACACTACAGAGCCTAGTACACTGGACCATTCGTCATTTGATATATCAATTGCCAAACAAGAGGTTCTTAGACCTTCTAATGGATCATTGTATTCTATTGACTCTAACAATTCTAGCTTCGTCGATGGTAATTACACAATCGTCGTAAACAACGAACTTGGCATATAAAGAAAGGTCTTTTTGCCTATTTTTTCCCTCCAAATCATGTGGATGATGTGGATACAATAAGGATGAAACCTATCAGCTTTACTTAGTTTTTTTTTAACTTAATAGTGTCAGTGACTTATCACTGGTGTTTTTAAATGCTTTTTATATTATATACCATTACAAGTAATATTAATACTAATAAGAATTCTGCTCATTCAGGGTCTTCAAAACAATTTTTACATAAATAAAGGGGGGTTGATCGTTTACACAGTGATAGTTATTCACCGTTTTGTTCTTTTATTTATTCCATATCCATTAATATACTACACAATTAAATAAATTCTTCATCGACTAAATCTTCAACAGTAGGTGATCTTACTTTTTTAACAGGTGAGGCAGTTAAACTGTGTAAATCCAACTCGGAGTCGGATTCAGAGGCAATACTACTTTCAACATCAGAATCATGTGTTTGCTTCTTAATTGTGAATTCTTCCTGTTCTTCCTCATTGGTAAAACCGGCTTCATTAGGTAAAAACACAGTCTTTCTTCTTGAAGTTTCGTAGTTTTTCAACGCATTGACAGACTTCTCTTCAACGACAGGCTGCTCTTGTGGCTGATGTTGCTGGGACATGGAACCAGATCTACCGGTAAACAAGGCACCTCTTCTGTTTCCACTGTCAGCGTGGGAATTATGAACGACTGGGGTATTGACAGACTTTGGTGCGATTGGTGATGCTGTTGTTTCAAGTTGCTTTTGGTGGTGGTGGTGTTGGTGTTGGGGTTGCTTTTGGTGTTGTTGACATTGTTGTTCTCTGGCGCAGGTGAGACTTTTTTGCTCCTCTTGAAGAAGTTCATCATTTCTGGATGAAATTAAACGATTAACAATTGGAGAAAAATGTTGATAAACTGATAAGAGAGGGTCCTGTTGTCTCGTGATTACGTAATGGACATTTCTCTTCTTTGGGATTTGAACAGTTAAAGTCAAACCTGAGTTAGTAGTGGCATATTCAAAATCTTCCTGGAGATCCACGTTGTTTGGGAGATCAATGGCCTTGTAATAATCTTCACGGGTAGAGGAGATAACCAATTGTGAACCCACTTGTTTAAGTTTGTAGTTGTTAATAAATGGGAGTGTGTAATCAGTGGCCCTCTTGTTTAAAACAACATAGTAATGGGTCTTATCTTCAGCATATTCAACAACTGGTGTGTTGATTTCCCTAATCATCTGTTCTTGATAAGCGGAACGCTGAGCTCTTTCTCTTTCAATAATGTATCTGTCAATTGGTGACAAATGTGGTTGTGGTAAAGTGTAATAAAGCATTATGAAAGTTAGTTTGTTTTAGTTGATTATATCAAGAATTATTGAAACAGTGATGGTGGGGGGAGGGGGGGGGGAAAACTTGTGCCATTTATACTTTTCAAATGTATTTGTAATCTCATTAACTTGAATATTCACGAACGTTCTGGAAAAAAAGAAAAATACTGATAAGAAGATTCTAGAAAATGCTCAAACGCTCAGCAATACTTTATCTTTATTTGTCTTATCTTTATATTCTTATCTATATATGTACATATTCTTTACATACACCTATCTCTCTAGGAATACATAAATTCAGCATTGGAATACAATTCCAACATTGGATTTTCGCCAGATTTAGTCTTGGTTTTTTCAATTTCAGCCCATTTTTCTAAAAATGCCTTATGAGAACAAGTTGTTGAACTCTTACCAGTTACTTGTTTATACATTTCATTCATTACTTTGAAATTAGTAGGGAACATAATATCAAAATAACCTTGTTCAACCATATATGTATCAACATTAACCATGGTATCCTTATGCATTGTTTGAACTGTTGGGGACATATAACCAGGGATTTGCTTATCAAAATAGGCAAAATCAGATGCTAATAAATGATGCTGTGGGAAATATTTCTTTAACATTGTAAAGAATTGTAATAACCTCGTTGGGACATATTCAGGATCTGAAAGGTTATTTCTTAATGGATTCATTATTGATCTAGCTTTACGAATTGGGTACAATTGTTTTAATGGATGTCCCTTTAAAGTAGAAATTGGGTAATTACCCTCTTCTCTTAATTTCAAAAATTCTCTAGTCCATGGTTCTAATTCAGGTGAATAATATTCATGAAAATCATTATGATCATCTATTAGTACATACCCTTGGTATGGTTGTTTTGTATCAATATCATAACGAATAACATCATGTGAAAAATTATCCCAAACTTCTAATGCAATGAAAAAACATGGTTCATTAACTGGTGTATCCCAATCTAATACAGATTTATTAATAATTTCAACTTTATCCTTATGATGCCATAACCTTCTTGATTGTTTATTAAAAAGTTTTGATGAAATTTCAATGATTCTATATTTAGTCCTAGCATAAACATCTGGTTCATTTTCCTTAATATAATCAAGAATATTCAACATTAATGTACCATTACCTGCACCAGCTTCATAAATAATTAAATCATCATATGGATAATTATTAAGTTTATAATTAACCAAAATATGTCTAGCTAAAGCTTCACCATAGAATGGTTGAAACAATTCTGTTGGTGTATGCCATAATTGTAATGAAGGTTTAGTAATGGTATTATCAACAATATTACTATCAGTCTTTGGATCCTGAGCAACGGCCTTATCAACACCTTTTGGACTTGCTGGTTTTTTCTTTGGTAACCCAGGTGTAGTCTTGAACTCTTTATCATATTTTTCATAAGCTTCTAACCATTTATCCATGAATTCATCCTTACCTTGAAGTTGGTTATAAGCGAAAGGTGAATCAGGTTGAAAAATAACTGCTTCCTTTGCAAAATAACCATATTGTGGGTTATACAGAGAGTCATCAATAAAATCACTTGATAACATCTTCACCTTAGTAGGACGTTCAGATCTATTGGCTAATTTACGTAGATTGGTGGTTGGATACCTTTGAAACTTTTCAAAATTCTTTGAATAATCCATTGATTCAACACCACCCTGTTCGAAAATGACCTTAATAATATTAGAATGTTCAGGTGCAGGTTCGTTCATCTCTTCCTGTGTAGGTAATCTATATTGAAGCATTTCCGGGAAAACAGAATAATCATGAATGAATGTATCATTGACAGATTTAGTACTGGTCTTTTTCAACGTGTTGAGACCTAACGCTTTGGGGTTTTTCTGATCCTTAGCTGGTAAAAGTGATTGTCTTTTCGTGTTAGTTGTAAGGGATTTCCTTGTGATCCCCCTTGAAAACGTAATACTACGTGTTCTTAACATGGCCCGAATATGTTTAAAGTGTTGAATATATATTCAAATGAGGAAATGAAATTTTTCTCACTTCACAAGTCCTTCAATAGTGAAATGGTTAAAAAAGTAAACAAAATTAAGTTGACTATAATGGTTTTATATTACCATTGTATAACGTTGAATTTCAATAAAATCAAAGTTTTGTTAATTTTGTAAAATGATTATTTGTTGATGATTTAGTCAAGTGCTGAGCAAATAATAAAACAATCATTAATCTACTAAAATTCCAATTTAAAACAAATATCAAACTTTCCAACCATTCTAACAAAAGTTATAATACCTGAATGTTAAAAATACAACATTATATATTACTTTTCAAAGATATTTAATGATCCATTCATTTTTAACATCAATATGAGTATAAAAAAATAAAATCGGATAATTTTTCTACTATATAAAACTTTTCACTTTATCAACAACCATAAAAACTAACAACAATGGGTGTTCCAGCCTTCTTTCGTTGGCTTACGAAGAAGTACAAACGTACTATCTCACCATGTGTTGAAGTTGAGGGTGAAATTGTTGATGGGCAACAACTCCCAATCAATTATGCTGACCCTAATCCAAATGGTGAATTAGATAACCTTTATCTTGATATGAATGCAATTGTCCATCCATGTTCACACCCTGAAGGTAGACCTGCACCAGAAACAGAGGAGGAAATGATGCTTGAAGTTTTTAAATATACAAATAGAGTTCTTAACATTGCCAGACCTAGAAAGTTGCTCATGATTGCCGTTGATGGTGTTGCCCCCCGTGCAAAGATGAATCAACAAAGATCTAGAAGATTTAGATCAGCTAAGGATGCTGAACTGGCACAACTGGAAAAGGAAAGACATTTGGCTCAAATGGAATCAATGGGTCAATCTATTGATGAAGCTGTTAAAGGGAAAAAGGCATTTGATTCTAACAGTATTACCCCAGGTACCCCATTTATGGATACATTAGCAGCCGCTTTAAAATATTGGGTTGCTTATAAGTTATCAACTGATCCTGGTTGGGCTAATTTACAAGTTATTATCAGTGATGCTACAGTTCCAGGTGAAGGTGAACATAAAATTATGAATTTTATTAGATCTCAGCGTACAGATCCTGAATATGATCCTAATGTTACTCATTGTATTCATGGGTTAGATGCTGATTTAATTTTCCTTTCTTTGGCTACTCATGAACCACATTTTAGAGTTTTACGTGAGGATGTTTTTAATGAGGGGATTAAAAAGGCTACACCTCAACAACTGTTACGTATGTCACCTGAAGAACAGGAAAAGTACAGAAATCAAAAACAACCATTCATTTGGCTTCATATTAATATCCTTAGAGAATATTTAGAATATGAATTGGCAATTCCAAGATGTCCATTCCATTATGATTTTGAAAGAGCCATTGATGACTGGGTTTTTATGTGTTTCTTCGCAGGTAATGATTTTTTACCTCATTTACCAAGTTTAGATGTTAGAGATAATTCTATTAAAATTTTATTAGCCGCTTGGAAACGTGTATTACCAAAATTAGGTGGATTTATCACAAGAGATGGGTCAATGAATATGAAACACGTTGAAGAGTTAATGAAAGAAGTTGGTAAACGTGAACCTGAAATGATTAGGGATAAACAACAACAAGCGGTTAGACAGGAAGAAAGACAAGCCAGACGTAATGGTACTGAGCCACCAAGAAAAATCCAATCAAAGGGTATCGATTTAGCTAGAAGAGGTGGTCATGCTACACCGGTTGTCAACATGAGTTTAACAAGCTTAAAAGATGGGAAAACTGAAGGTATGTCTAATAGTGAAATTATTCAAAATTTGACTTTACTTTCAAAAGCTAATACAGCTGGTGTTGATATTAATGAAGTTAATAATAATAATAATGAAGGAAATGGAAATAAGAAGGAAAAGATTAACGCTGATGAAATTCCAATTGATTTGGCTGAAGAAGAGGAAGAAAAACCTGTTAATGATAAAAAGAGAAAGGCCTCTGATTTAGTTGATGAAGAAAAATTAGAAGCTGCCAATAACATGACTAAATCTGAAATGTGGTCAGCTGGATATTATAAGAGATACTATGAACTTAAACTTCATGCTAACACACCAGAAAAAATTCAACAAGTTTCAAGGGAAATGGTTAAATGTTACATAGAAGGTATTGCATGGGTTTTAATCTATTATTACCAAGGTTGTCCATCATGGAATTGGTATTACCCGTATCATTATGCACCATTTGCTCAAGATTTCCAAGATTTAGCTGATATTGAAATTAAATTTGCCAAGGGTGACCCATTCCGTCCATATGAACAATTAATGTCTGTTTTACCAGCCGCTTCAAATCATACATTACCAGATGTTTTCAAACCACTGATGACTGAAACTGATTCCCCAATTATTGATTTTTATCCAACTGATTTTAAAATTGATATGAATGGTGAAAATCAAGCTTGGAGAGGTATTGCACTCTTACCCTTCATTGATGAAAAGAGATTACTTGAATCAGTCAGAGGTGTTTATGATCAATTAACACCTGAAGAAGTTGAAAGAAATACACATAAGAGTGAAGTATTATTTGTTGGTAAAGCTCATCCACTTTTCAAGCAATTCAGCAAACTTTACAAAGAAGAGGAGGTTGAGGAAGTTGGATTCAATTATTCACGTGGTGGTTTAGCAGGTAAAGCCATGCCATATAAAACTTACAAACCAGAAACGGATTATCCATATCCTCTGGGAGAATTAAAACAAGGTTATACTCATTTACACACTAAGGATTTTGTTATTGTTCAGTATAACATGCCAGAAAAATTGCCAGGGAAATCTATGATTTTAACGGGGTACCGTTCTCATGTAAGGTTATTAACGCAAGATGATATTGCCATGTCTAATGCTAGTGATCATCAACATCAACATGGTTACAGAGGTGGTAGAGGTAGAAACGAGAACTTGGATGTTTTTGATTCTTCTATCAATTATGCTGATCATACAGGACCAGGTAAGGGCATTAAGAGTTTTACACCTAGAATGGGGACAGTTGGGTTTTTTATGAGTTCATATGAAAATGAAATGGAGCAAAGAAACCACCAACAAATGATGAACCATGGTCAACAACAGTTCAACCAGCAATATCAACACTATAACCAGAGTCAAGGAGGATACAACCAGAGTCAGGGTGGCTATAACCAAAATTACAACAACCAGGGGTACAACAACCACCAACAAAACCAATTTTCACACAGAGGCGCTAGAGGCGGCAGAGGTGGCAGAGGAGGTAGAGGTGGTTACAGAGGCCGCGGAGGCCACTATTAGAGTCTAAGTTTTGTGTATATGTATAGTAAAAAAAAAACCAAATGGATATTAGAACAATACACCCAACAAGATGATAGCGGGCGTATTGACTTTCTTTATGTCCGTATAAATTCGTCAGGTACTTTGTGTATAGACATACGTGGCTATTTTAAATCAAGGAAATATTGCCTTCAATCAATTTCAACTTAACAAAACACGCTTTTACAACTGCCATTATAGAATTAATGCTTTTCTATATAGTAATGCTGAGCCTTTTTAATTAACTTCCTATTTGGGACAGACGCGTAAATATTTTTATAAATTACTATTTCCAAGAAAATCAACAACCCCTTCTTCTTCACAAGCAAAACATGTCTGAGAAGAAACAGGAAAACATTGAGGCCATGGCTGTCCCAGCTGCTGCTCCAAACGCCTTTGCCAGACTCGTCAATTCTGGTCCAGTTTCAATCCTTTGTTACTGTGCCTCATCCATCTTGATGACCACCACTAACAAATACGTTGTTTCTGGATCTGCCTTCAACTTGAACTTCTTCCTCTTGGCTGTTCAATCCATCGTTTGTCTTGCTGTCATTGCAACCCTGAAGTTCTTTGGTGTCATTACTTATAGAGAATTCAACACTCAAGAAGCCAAGAAATGGTCCCCAATCGCCTTTCTTTTGGTTTTGATGATCTACACCTCTTCTAAGGCTTTACAATTCTTGACTATTCCTGTTTACACCATTTTCAAAAATTTGACTATTATCTTAATTGCCTATGGTGAAGTTCTTTGGTTCGGTGGTGAAGTCACCTCTATGGCTTTAGGGTCCTTCTTATTGATGGTTGTCTCTTCCGTTGTTGCCACTTATGGTGACAAGAACCCAGCTGGTGAATTCGAATTAAACATTGGTTACATTTGGATGGCATTGAACTGTTTCTCATCTGCTTCCTTTGTCCTTTTCATGAGAAAGAGAATTAAGTTGACCAACTTCAAGGATTTCGATACCATGTACTACAATAACCTTTTATCCATTCCAATTTTATTAGTTGCTTCTCTCTTATTAGAAGATTGGTCTGCTGCTAACTTGGCTTTGAACTTCCCTGAAGAAAGCAAACTTCAAATTTGGGCTGGTATGATCATCTCTGGTGCTACATCCGTTGGTATTTCTTACTGTTCAGGTTGGTGTATTAGAGTTACCTCTTCTACTACTTACTCTATGGTTGGTGCCTTAAACAAGTTACCAATCGCCCTTTCTGGTTTGATCTTTTTTGATGCTCCAATCAACTTCTTCTCTATCTCTTCCATCTTCCTTGGTTTTGCTGCTGGTTTAGTCTACGCCATCGCTAAGATCAAGCAAAAGGAAGCTGATGCTGCTAAGGCTTTACCAAAATAAATGTCAGATTGTTGAGGTTAACATAGTCATATTATTTTCTCACTTGCTTTTTCCCGCAGTGATAAATTGTATTCTAACATCGGCACTAAACGTGTCTCAATTTCATAATTAATTACTCTATAGTATATTATTTAAGTAAGAACAATTGCAATTAAAAATAATCATTAGATTGATTCGATTTACTCTCTTTTTTTTTTTTAAATTTGATTTTTTAAATATATAAAGTATCTTCTAATCGAAGTAATACACAAGTAGCATAACACTATCGTTAAATAAACACATCATAGAAACAAAACACAATAACTAAGAACAAAGGTGGAAGAGTAAATTCATAAACTTCTAAACTTAACTAAATTTTATTCTATCAAATCCTGATAGCTAACACCGTAACGTCTCATGTAAAATAAAAAAGGCTTGTGAACAAGGTATCTCTCAAATACACGGTACGCCTAGAGCATATGTAGAATGAAAAAAGAAGCAGTCCTAAGACTAAGAAGAAAATAAATTCGAAAACTTTGACATTTGCTTTAGTCATGAATAATGAAATCTAATCAGATGAAAACATAACAAGAGTAAAATATTAAATCACGTATACACCAATTAGAAAAAGAATCAAACTTAGTTGGTGACAGTGACTTCGACATCAACACCTGGTTCAATGGTTAATTGAGAGATGGTCTTGACAATAGAAACTGGGGCAGTTAAGTCAATGTATCTCTTGTGGATCTTCATTTCGTAGTGATCCCAGGTCTTAGAACCTTCACCATTTGGAGTCTTTCTGGTGGCAATAGATAAAGTCTTGGTTGGCATTCTAACAGGACCCTTCTTGGTAACCTTTTGGGAGTTAGCCTTGGCAATGATAGAGTTGGTGACCTTTTCTAACTTCTTAACTTGGGTGGAAGTTAAAGTGATTCTGATAGTGTGGACTTCTGGGGCGACTTCGATATCCTTCTTTTCTTCAACGGCAGACATTTTTAATTGAGACGTTCTTCGTTACAAAGTAAAACTGTTTCTATTGATATTTTTTCATTTTGTCTTGAAATTTTTCAACCATTTGGAAAAAAAAAAAAATTGCGTCAAACCCTCAAAAATATATTTGAACCCTCATTTACAGCACGTGACATTATTACGTAATATTTGATTTTTTAATGTTTTAAAGGAAAATGAAAAAAAAATAAATTTCATATAGGTGAGCTTAAATATCAAGCAAAGTAATCACTTATATGTCTAAGGAAGTCCAGTTAATGTTCCCAGGTGACTCACTGGAAATAAATGGAAATGAAGTTACATTAGGACCGAATTTAAAAGCAAAAGAGACATCAGAAACATCGGCTAATTTAGAATCAGTTGCTGCTGGTGTCTTACTTACAAAGCCAACTAAAACTGGCCCATTGTACTATGTTGACTCTCCTTTTGGTAGATATCAACCACAAGTTGGCGATTTTGTGTTAGGTACTGTTTCTGGTCAATTGGGTGAATATTTCAAAGTATCATTAAATGAATTCTCATCACCTTGTATTCTTAATATGTTTGCATTCCCAAATGCAAGTAAAAAGAATAGACCTAAATTAGAAAACAAAGATTTAGTATATGCCAGAGTTGAATCAACTAACAAATCAGTTGACCCTGAATTATCATGTGTTGATGCCATTACAGGTAAAGATGGTGGGTTTGGCGTTTTAAAAGGTGGTTATTGTTTTAATGTTTCACAAGCATACGCTAGATTTTTATTATACACTCCAAATGCACCAATTTTAACAAAATTAGTTGAAAAGATCCAATTTGAAATGGCAATTGGTGTTAATGGGAAAATTTGGATTAAAAGTGATGATGAAAAATTAACTTTATTATGTGTTCATGTTCTTAGTCGAAGTCAAGAATGGAATCCAAAAGAAATTAATAAAAACGTTGACCAAATCATTAACCAATTTAAGAAAATTTAATTATTCCGAATCCCATGTTTTATATTACATTATTTTATATAAATCTACATATTTTGCTAAGCTCTTATATTAAATCATACTTATCTCAGATTATACTGTGATGACATCTTTTTCAAACCAATATTTAAATTCCTGAGGTTGTAACCCCTAATTGTCTTTTTCCCCTTATCCATAAATGCATCAATAGCTCCCGTAGTTTGTGCTCTATTTCTTTTAACAGGGGATAACATCGGAGATTGCACAACTTTCTTAGAAACAATATTTGGATCATTTGAAATAAATGAGGAAGTGGAACCTTGCTTGTTATAAATGTCATAATTTCCATTGGTGATAGATTTGTAAATTTCCAAATCTGATTCATTAATTTGTGGATTTAATAATCGACCATAAGTTTGAACTAGGTCTTCTTGTTCTTGTTGAGCATCTAAATTTTCTGTTACACAAACTGAATCTACTTCTGATTCAATTGCTTCTTCCTCATCTTCATTGAAGGGATGTAAAAAGTCATAATGAAATGATTTCCTTCCGTTTCTAGCATTTCTCCATTGATTTCTAATTTCATTTAAACCATTTCTTTGTACAGTTGCACTTTGAGTTCTTCTAAATGAATCATGTTCTTTACTATTATTGAAAATAACAGTTTGATTAACTTCACTATCAAAGGAGTCGTTACCAAATGACTCAATACTTTCATTTTCATTTTCATTGTCAACTTCAACTTCATCGTTATCATCAACAACAGCAACACTTTCAAAAAACTTATACTGAGAATTGTTTTCATAGAATTTTAAATCTTCTTCCTTCACATGCGGTTTTTTCACACTGTATTGTAGATCCAATGATTTATACAATTGTAATAGACTGACCTTCTTCTCATTTAAATCAAATACCATACTATGATTTTGATCATCATCTTGAAGTTTCAAAGGGTCAAAATTGGATTTAATCCCTCTTTCCACTCTTTCAACTGTATGCGGATCAATAACGGGTAAATCCGACTCATATTTAAAAACGTTTAATTTCCCAATATGAACCATTTCTGAAAATTTAGACTGATTTTCAATATTGCGATCAAGTTGCAAAGTAGAAAATGCAATTACATCATCATTCCAATCGCTAATATTTGTCTTAACATAAAGCTCATCGTCAAGATGCATTTCTTCCTTAATCTCATCTAACAATTGATCATTAACATCACCTTCTTTAGAAGGTGATTGCTTAACCTCATTTGGATAAACGTTGATTCTCAATTCTCTATGTGGTTTACGTGATTTAAATGGTGAAAACCATTCATTTTCATCTTTAACGGGGGAATTTAAATTCAAACTATCAGAATAATTATCGTAACTTTCTGTAAACGAACTATTCATACCAAACAATGTATTAGAAATTGTTGTCAAACCAGTGTTAGATCTTGTTAATGTGGGTGGTTGAATTGCATGCTCTGTATTGGTACTTTTTAAATCATTGAATATTTTAAATAATGAAAAAACGTCACTCTTTTTCTTTTTTAACATTGATACTGCAGATGCACCAGGTACTTTAGAATTTGGTGATTGTACTGATAATTTCTTGGAGTTATTAGAATAATTGGCAGTTGAGTTCATAGTAAATTCAAAAAGCTCATCGAATCCAGTCCATTCTTTAATTGGGTATTTTAAATTCCAATAATTTTCAAAGAAGCCATTATATGGTTCAATTTTTTCAATGAGCAAACCTTCATCTTGTAAGCCAATTAAAAATTGGGAATACTTGACAATACGGATATCATTCCATTTACTCATAATAAATTCTTTTCTATTGATTAAATTTTTATCTGTGAACCAATGGGTATATGAAATAGAATTATTAACAGGATGCCTTAAACCTGAATTATGTAAATAGTAATCTGAGTTTAATTCCCAAATTTTAGGTTTCCCTTCTTCATATTTATGGATACCTAAAAATAAATTCATAGCTTCTTGTTTCTGGGAGTCAACCATAGAGTTAGAATAAAAACGTTTAACAGATTCAATAATATCTCTAGAATGAGAAGACCATTGATTAATTTTTCTATATGTTTGTAAAGTATTAACCAAATGAGAACCTGCGTATTGTAAGGCAATTGTATCACCATGATCATGGAACATTTCTGTTAATATATTGGTGACATCAGAGTCATATTCTAAATATTTATCATTGGTGATTCCAAGAGCATTCAATTGATGACCCAATGCTCTTTTACATATAACAAACTGAGCAGTGTTTGTCCTATCTAAACAATCAACACAATTCGTCCTGCAAATCCCTTGCTGAAGTTTAGTTTCATTTAATGATCTACCATTTAGGAAAAATCCAGTTTTATTTAAACTTGACTCTGAATATTTTTCAAGCCATTCAATGACATCTTGACCACGTCCCTTTGAAGCACTAGACATATCCCAAGCTGTATAATCAAATTTATTTTCCTTTGGTAAAAATTGGTTAAGGTATTTAATACAGTCGTTGAACTCATTAAGTAATTTCGTCTCTCTTGGTGTTTTCTCCCTTTGTTTAATTAAATTTAAAATTTGAATGGGAGAACCATATCTTTTAAACATATCATCAAAATGTAAAGCTGCATGAGCATAATATGGATCAACCATATCAATTTCAATAGGTGGTTTAATGTTCAAATTTGGGGCTGTTGTTTGTGACCATGAAAGTGGGATAGATCCTCTATGTTGAACAAATGATGAGTACCTTGGGTTATTATAGAACCCAGCTTGTGGGTCATGAAAAGAAGAAGTTAACATATTAGCAACAATTTGTTCTGTCTCAACTTCGTTAGCAACATTACCTTCTTCATTAACCCCACGTTTAAAAAATCTAGCACCCGCAAAATGACGAGAACGCCTACCTATAAGTGTAACGAAAACATTAGTATCAAAAATAGATATTTTAACCTGATCGATGAACCCTTGAATTATTGGTTGAAACCAATCATAGGTTCGATCAAACGTTAAAATAACTGGTTTCAACAAACCCATGTTCCAAACAAACCGTTCATTATGTTTAAAAACGGTTGATAAATCATTATTTAAATTCAGTCCTAATGATTGTGTTTTATTCCTTATCATGTTCGTTTGTAAAGTGTTTGTGATATCATAACTATCCGAATAATAAAAAGTCTTATTCAATTCAATGTTCATGAATGTTTGCATATACCTTGCTTCATCAGAATTTCTATCTGGCTTTTTATAATTGTGCATAACAGGGATCATTTGAGTTTCTTCAATGTGGTAAATTGAATGACTTCCCAATTCAGCCACAGTCTTTTTCTTTGTAACACAAACAAGATAAAAACACTTAGTGAACTTGATAAACCCTAACAAGGCAACTGATGTAATCTTTCTAGTCAAACCACCCTCACTTGAATCTTCTAAACCTGTAAGAACATCCATAACCTCGTTTCTCTTAAAATAAACGTTATCTTCCATTACTTCCAGACGATCAATTGAATTATCCATGTCTATTTCCATAATACGGAACACAGTCTCACGCAAATTGGACCCAACAATGTACATTCTATGATTAGTTACATAGATAGTGAATTTGGTAAGTGCAGATTTTCTAGATTTTGCCGGGACATGCTTTTCTTCCTGATCAACAACAGGCACAGTTTCGTTATGGATAACAGTTTCGTTGGTATTATTGGCCTCTTCTTCCTCTACAATCATTTATATCGGCGCTTACGTAATATTGCCTATCAAAATAGTGATGTAAGAATTAAAAACAGAAATTTTACATAGTGAAAAATCACAAATTTCACTCATTTGCACAGTTTAAAGGTTTATTCAATGTCAGACTTGTTTGAGAAGGTTTCCAGTAAACTAAAAAGCAACAAAACCCAAAAGCAAAAACATAGTAAAGGTGCCAAAAAGGAAACACATGATCTCTTTGTCCAGGGGACAAATGATTCATCTATTGTTTCTAAGAGATCTGTAGAAATGTTTTACAGTTTACCAGTTGATGACACTACAACGCATTATTTCAATCATTTTGTTAAGAAGGCTCCTAGGAGAACACCGGTTATTAACAGAGGGTATTGGATTAGAATGAAATCTATTAGAATGGCAGTTGAAAAAATCATCTATTCTCAACCTGAAGGTCAAAGGATTAACATTGTTAATCTTGGTTGTGGGTATGATCCATTACCATTTCAGCTATTAGATGATAAGAAAATTAACAAGAACAATTTATTCTGTATTGATATTGATTACCCCGAATTGGCAGGGTACAAATCACAAATGATTAAAATGTCACCTGAGCTTTTATCTATAACAGGTGAACCATATTCAAATGAAAACACCTGTTCAGGGATCACTTTCCAAACAAATAATTATGCCTTGATGGGATGCGATTTAACTAACCAAACACTCTATGCTAAACAAATGGACGCTTTAAAGGCGAACGAACAAAACACAACTAACATTTTTATCGCTGAAGTTTCTCTTGCGTATATGACCCCAGAAACGGCAAATCCAATCATTAAAACATCAAGTGAATTTTACAATACACATTTCCTTATTTTGGAGCAATTAATGCCTGCTGGTGAGCATCATCCCTTTGCTAAAAGAATGTTAAACCATTTTAAAAAGATGGAAGCACCATTACAATGTGTTGAAACTTACCCAACAATAAATGATCAAATTCAAAGGTTTAAATCATTAGGATTTCAAACAGCCAGGGCTAGAGATTTGTTAGGTTGTTGGGAATTAGTTGAAGATGAACTTAAGGAAAAAGTTTCCAAAGTTGAACCGTTTGATGAATGGGAAGAATTTTTCTACTTTGGTCAACATTATATCAATTTACACGCTACTAATCAGGTTGATGTTCAAGTCTACGCTGAAGAACCTTTGCATCCATACCCTCAATTAGAAACATCTGAAAATAGAATTCAAAGTGAGATCAATGAAGAAATTGTTATTGAAAGAAAGTTCCCCACTGCCTTCAATTTCCAAAACAAAGTTCTTTTAACATGCGGTGCTAAACAATCTAGGTTGAACACTACTGTTGAGGTATCCGAAAATGATGTTACCGAATTTGAAACCTCAAAACCTGAGACATTTAAACCACGTATGGCGTCCAATGCAGTCACTATAAAAGACATTACATATTTAATTGGTGGAAGGAAAATTCCAGGGGTTGGGATCAATGAGTTTTGGAAATGTGTCAGCAAACCATCTGGAGGATCTTTAGAATGGATCCAGTTACCAGATTTAACTTCTGGTAGAGTCAAACATGCTACATTGGCTTACCAAGGTGGAATTTTAATGTTTGGAGGTATCAATTGGGAAAATGGGTTTGAATACTATAATATTGAATTGGGGGAATGGACTGTATTGAAATCAACGTTGCCATTCATTTTGGAATCATCAGAATTGGTTTCCGTCAATGACGAAATTTATCTATACGGTGGTCTCAAACACAGTGAAGGCATTGGTAGCTTTGAATTCAATTCTACATTGTACAAATTAAACATTGATTTTCAATCTGCCACAGTTACAGCTACAACTATCATTTCTCATGAAACATTAGCCAGATATGGGTCAAAGGCTATTTCTTTAGAAAACAATAAAATTCTCATTTTTGGTGGTGTTGGTTCCAAATCTTATGGAAAGGAAGACACCGTTGTAGAAGTTTCATTAGCACCAGCTCAGATAACAGCCGTTCCAATGAGCGTAAAATCTTGGGAAAAAAGTAATCCGTTAATTGGGTTTGGTATTGTTCAAGATGGGGAAAAATCGGCTCTTCTTCTTGGTGGTGGTGCTGTTTGTTATGGTTTTGGGTCTGTATGGGGTAGTAAACAAACTGTTTGCATTTAAAAATGTGATTAATTTATATATATATTATAGAGAAAATTACGTAATCACTGTTGTTTACCCAGTTTAAATTTTATAAAGTGAATTTCTTTCCAATATCCCTATGATGTTTTTCATTTTATATTTAAATCATTGAAATCATGGACTCTGGTGGGGCGAAGAAGGCATCTAACAACCATGAGAACTTGGCCGATGCTGTTTTAGCATCTGGGGTTAATTTGAGGGCAGAAGAAGAGGCTCTTTCGGGGAACGTAGGGCTTTCAATTTCCAAACGGCAAATAGAACAAAACGGGTTTCTCGACTCAGAGCATTTAGCCTGGTTTATGACAAAGGCCATGCAAGAACAGGGGATTCAAGGGATCCAACTGGACCAAGAGGTGGTCAATCTGGTGTCTGCAGCATGTGAACAGTACATGTCTTCAATTGTACAAGATTCGGTGATATTGGCCAGACACCGCAAGTTGAGCGCAGCTAAGGTGACCAAGAGTGGCTCCAAGTCAAATTACTTGTCAACAAAGAGTGAAGTTTCCAAGGCGTTGAAACAGATTGCCGAAAAGGATAAGGAAAGAGAGGAAAGGCGACAGCAGAGGAAAATCCAGCTGGGGCTTGTTGAGGAGGAGAAGAAGGACACAGAAGGCGAGGACCACAGACAAACCAATGTGACGGCCTCGTTGATGATGGGTGGCTCTAAGAAGAAGAAGTATTCATGGATGCAAACAGCCAGTGATTCAAACAGCGCTGTTTCTTCCAGGGGTGACAATGGTATTAGATTTAGAGAAGCTAGAGAAGAACCCAACGTTGTATTGAGAGATTTATTAGCTGCTTTGGAAACGAGAAAAATAGGCGTCAGGAGTACCATTTTAAAGGGTTATGGTAAATTGAAAGATTAAGAGAGTTGATGGGTATTATAATTGTACATTAATTTATACATAGATAATGATTTGTTATGTAGGAAAAATGCTATTGAGTGCTTAAAGCACTATATGAGAACTTTCATTCTGAATCTGAATCTGAATCTGAATCCGAAGAATAACCTAACGACAACCCATGCGATGGTTCATTCCTAGGCTCAGCGTTGGGTTTAACCTTTTCTCCCTTTTCATTCATTTTTTTTTTATTAATCAATGATTGCATTAGCAAATCAGCATGCGATTCTTCTTTAGTTGTTTTAATGAACACTTCACTTGCCTCCTTTTCATCTTCTTTATCATTTATTAGCTTTATATTCAACTTTTTTTCCATTGATTCCTTGTCATCCCTTATGTTTTGATATTTAGCTTGTAAGAGCTCAACTTCATCGTACATCTCTCGCTCCTTTTGTTGTTGTATCATCCTCCTTTCTAATTCTTCAACACCTGTGATCTTTTCACCTCTACCTTTTTCCTTTTCTTTCATCTTAGCATCTTCTACTGCATCCTTTTCCAATCTTTCAAGCATTTCTTCAATTGTTTCATTAGATTTAATCCCAGTGGGTCTTTCATAATTCTTTTTACACCCTTCAACGCAAACAAAATCTCCATTTTTGGGATCAGTTTGAAATGATAATTGCGCATAACATTTGGAACATCTAAATGTAAACTTAATAATCTTGATACCAAGGTAATCTTCACCGGTGAATTCTTTACGAGCATTGAATTTCCTCCTGTTAGCCATGAATTCATCACAATGAAGACATTTCATTGAAAAAGGTAACATCAATCTAACTGTTGAGACCGCTTGATTTTTTGGCTTTTTCCTCTTCGGCTCTTTACTAGGATCATAGTCAGGTGGGTAATATTTATTAATAGATTTACGCTCACTCATAAGGAGCTTGAACAACTATCCAATTATGAAGATAAAGAAAAGTGGGAAGTGTACAACAAAAATATTTGTGATTCAATATCGCTCAGCTCAAATCAAAAGATTTTTAAATTCAGCATATACGTACAAGATTTTTTTAAATTATTAAATGGATAATTAAACACTACTAAATGTCGACAAAACACAAACAAATAAATACAGTTTAATGAAAAAATTATTTCTTACTCTTTTTGAACTTGGAGAGTAAGTTAGAAACACCATTAACTGGGTTAATTCTCTTAACTCTGAAAACCCAAAATAATAAACACATCAAAATTAAGTTGAAAGCAATGTAAACACAGAAAAACCCAATGTTTCTCCATCTTTGATTCCAACTAATACCCAAACTTGCCAAAAATTCATCACCAACTCTATATTGACAAACAGCACAATTGGTTGTATCATTAGGGTTATTAACATAACCAGTAGCCATTTCAAAATATTTGGATAAATATTCACCACATGTTTGACCCACTGGTGGATTTAAATAGTTGTATTCTTCAGAGGCACATTCAACAGGCCTACCGTGTAAAGTAATACCCAATTCAGATCCAATAAAATAAGTAAATGGTGAAGCTCTCCACATAAACCTCCAGAACCCTGGCATCAAACTTGGTCTTTGAACAACCCCACAGAATGAAATAATAAAGGAGAAACATAAACCCAATAAAATATTAGCAGTTTCTAAATCAGGAGCTGCGTATAAAATCATCAAAGCCAGTGATGGGTAGTACATTTGGAAGAAAATACAATAAGTTAACCACCAAGTACCAGCATGTTGAGCATCTCTTGGGAATTGAATTGGAAAGTACCAAGCAACGAAATATATAGTGGAGAAAACAACTGAAAATGGAATTTCACAAAGGAATTGAGAAATCAATAAACATGACCAATGGAAAGTATTAGATTTAGATTCTCTAACTTCAAACAATTCTCTTGATTTAATGGCAAAATCTTGGATTTGATTTGATAATGGAGCACAAATAACGATCGTCATGAAACAAGCAAACATCGCATTTTGCATACCAATAACAGTACTCTTAACATCCCAGAATGTGAAACCAACAATTAAACCACCAACAGTCATAAAACCTAATCTTGGCATAATATAAGGAATAGATCTCCAAAATTGAAGCCAAGTTCTTTGTAAAACGTAATAAAATTGGTATTGAATAGGAGTTGCATATTTGGTATGTAATTCGTGATCATCAGAAGTATTTTGTTTCTTTGACGATTCAACAATCAATTCTTCAATAGTTTCTGATGTCTTAACAAATTCAGGTGATTTATTCCAAATTTCATTCCAATCAGCAGAAACAGAAGCAGTTGCACCGGCACCAATGACATCTAAAACATATTCAGCAGGATTTTCTTCCTTTGAACATTTTCTACCACCTTCTCTTTCGAAATAATCCAACATAGTTCTTGAATTTTTACCAATATCACCAAAATAAACGGTTTGACCACCCTTTCTTAACAATAACAATCTGTCAAATTCTTCAAACAAAGTAGCAGATGGTTGATGGATGGTACATAAAATAGCTTGACCAGCAGCAGCTAATTCTTTCAAAACTTCAACAATAGCCCAAGATGATTGAGAATCTAAACCAGAAGTTGGTTCATCTAAGAATAACAACAAGGAAGGTTTAGCCACTAATTCAGTAGCAATAGATAATTTCTTTCTTTGTTCAACGTTTAAACCATAACCTGGAACACCAGCAATAGAATCAGCATAATCTTCCATGTGTAAAATCTTCATCACAGTATCACAATAGGCAATCTTTTCAGAATCAGGAACAGAAAGTGGTCTTCTCATTCTAGCAGAGAAAATTAAGGATTCTCTAACAGTTAATTCAGCAATGTGTAAATCTTGTTGTTGGACATAACCAGTTCTTCTTTCAAATGATGTATCAACTGGTGCACCATTGATGAGCATATCACCAGTAACAACACCAACTTCATTTCTTCTTGATAAAACGTTTAACAAAGTAGTCTTACCAGCACCAGATTCACCCATTAAAGCAGTTAAAGTCCCTGGTAAAACATAACCTTGAATATTATCTAAAAGTTTTCTTTCTTGACCTTCATATGGAACAACATAATCAACATTCTTCCAAAGGAAAATATCATCAGAACCTAACTTCTTTGGATTTTCACTAAAAGCATCATTACCAGCCAGTTCAAGGACATCGTTTTCAGATGTACCCTTTTCTAAATCAGAATTGGTGTCTTCACTGTGAAGAGATTCATCAGCATGTGTATCATCAATTTCATCCATAATAGCCTTTGATAATTTAGCATCCTTGGTGAATAAAAGTTGATCAGATGAAGCAGCAATTGGATTGAAAACTTCAACAACAAATGTGGTAATAACAGTATACCCAACAAGGAAACCAATGAGAATACCCAAATTTCTCCAAACGTGACTGAAAACATATTCAAAAGCTAAATCAAGATAGATAGAACCAGAAACGATATTTTCACCATTAAAAAGATCTTTAGATTGAGCGGCACCAATAAAACCACAAACTTGATTTTCAACGGTATTAATATCTTCATAACCAGGACCTGATGGAATTAACATAAAAGGTGAACATGGCATATCTAAACCCCGGAATTGTAAAGTAATGATAGCTTCAAAAACATAAAGAACAGAATTGACATAAGAAAACCATTTGAACCACCAGTACATGGAACCCCTTTGAATCATATATGAGGAGTATAACAAAGTCATCATCAAAGTAACCCCACAAATCCCCATAGCAACTTGTAAAGTAGGAGCAAGTGCTGAAAGCATGGTAAATAATGCACCAATGGTTTGTGAAGATAAAAGAATCAGCATGTAATATTGGAAGAATTTACCAGCATCACGATCTAAGTTAGTCAGGAAATAAAGAATGAGGGCAAAAAATGTAACACCAATTGCTCTAACAGGGAAACCAGTAACTTGCTTAGCAAGATATTCAGCTGATGGATGATACATTGTATATGAAAGTTGTTTGTTCAGCAGAGGTTTATCACTGAACCAAACAGGTGTTTCAGCAAGTGTCATAATACAGAAATATAACACAGAAAAGAATATAACACCACCACGTGAGAACGCCCCCTGAGTTTCGTCTGTAATGTTATAGTATAAAGAACCAACAACTAAAGCTTGAATAATAGCAGCAATTATTTGAGTAATAGCATATGCCTTATTGTTCCAAGTATTCATAGTACGTCTCCAACAACACCATTTCAATTGTTCCCAATAGTTAATAGTATATTTTGATTTTTTTGAGGTACCCCTTTGCTTAATCAATACATGGGATTCTTTCAAAGCCTTTCCAGTTTCTTCAGAGTTATACTTGGATCTCTTAGCTTGGATAGTTTCCAATAGTCTAGTATATTGAATAGAATTTTTCCAATATTCAGCAAATTCATCTGCAGTTTGTGGGATATCAGTGACACCTTCTTTAACAATTCTAGCAAGAGGATCAGTGACAGAAGTTAAAAATTCTGGTGAAGTTTGTCTACCTGGCTTAACATACCCCATTTCAACAAAATAATCAACAGCTTCATTAATTGGACCGAAATAAATTTGACGACCAGAGTAGAGAACAGTAACATAATCAAACAGATTGTAAATATTTTCAGCAGCTTGGTAAATGGTAACAATTGACGTTGAATTGGTAACATTAGTTGAAGTTCTTAAAGCTTCAGCAAATTCTAAAGCGGTAGAAGCATCCAAACCTCTAGTGGCATTATCAAAACAAAAAACGGAACCATTAGTAACCATAGCTTCAGCAATGGAAACTCTCTTTCTTTGACCACCAGAAATACCTCTAATGAAATCGTTACCAACTAAAGTCTTTTCAACATGTTTTAAACCAAATAAAATTTCATATAAGTTTTTCATATTTTCAATGTATTCAGTTCTAGTTTGATCATCGACTCTAACGTTTGGTGTTTTCATAGCAATGGCAAATTTTAAAGTTTCTTCAACAGTTAAAAATGGTAAATGTGTATCCAGTTCAGGGTTGTAAATTAAATTTTGACTGAAATTGTTGAACATTTCCTTTGAGTCCATACCAGAATAAGAAATTTCACCTTGATAATCAACATAAGTTCTAGTTTCCCCGGAAAGAGTTTTCAATAAAGTAGAACAACCAGAACCAGGTCTACCTAAAACCAAGGTCATTGTACCGGGTTCTGCAATACCAGTGACTCCTCTAATGATTTTTCTCGTTTTAGAAAGCTTGGACAAATCTAATCTTTTCTTATGAGTAAATCTCTCATATGGTTTCACAATAAATGGTAATAAAACATCACCAACATCCTTGATGATAGATGCAGACATATTTTTCCCAATGACATCTAAATTTTCATAATAAAGATCGGTACTTTTACGCATCAAACCCTTTTTTTCATTTGAAGAAGAGACGTATTCTAAGATTTTCTTCAAGTTGAATTCCCCAGAACCAAACTGGAATGTGTCCATGTCAGTTGCTGTCATGTGTGAGATTTTGTCAGAAAGTGTAGCCAACTTTTGAAGCATATTTTCTTCACCCCCGTTTTCCCTCACAGACTCGGCGTAGGCCTCATTGAATTCTCGCATGGATGGTTGCCAGTTGTTCGCGGAACCTGCTTCACTGTGGTCCGACATCGTTAACAGCCTTTATCTTAAGTGAAATAGCACTTAAAAGCAGAAAATGAATATTTTGATGTGTTTTTATACACTTCTCGGACTTAATAATTAAACCTTCGCTTTTAGTCAGTTTGACCGTTCCAAAAAATTAACTCCGAATTAAAATAGTAATAAGCGAGAAAAATTAATTCCGAGCCGAAACCGTATTTTTTCTATTTTTTATTGTTTTTTTGATATAAATACTATCCATTCCTTAGGATATCCTAATAGTGTATAAAGTTTGTTATATAATTGTTCTAGCCTTTCAATTAGACAATATCGTGCAATTAATATTTGGAATCATTACTTCTTTAAAATTAATTTATTTGTCTTCCCCATCGTAATCTAAAACACAACCCTTAGAAGCATCTGCAACTAATTTAGAGTACTTGAAAAGAGTACCTCTCTTGTATTTCAATTCTGGCTTCTTCCAAAGAGCCCTTCTAGCAGCCATTTCCTTTTCATCAACTAATAAATCGATGATATTGGATTCGGCATCAATGACAATTTCATCACCATCTTTAACTAACCCAATTGGACCACCTTCCATAGCTTCTGGGACAATATGACCAATTAAGAACCCATGTGAACCACCAGAGAATCTACCATCTGTTAATAAGGCACAATCTTTACCTAAACCATAACCCATAAGAGCAGAAGAAGGTTTTAACATTTCTGGCATACCTGGACCACCCTTTGGACCTTGGTATCTAATAACAACAACAGTCTTTTCACCCTTTTTGATATCACCATTTTCTAAAGCCTTAATGAAAAGTGATTCTTCATCATAAACTTTAGCTTTACCTCTGAAAGCTAAACCTTCCTTACCAGTAATTTTAGCAACAGAACCACCTGGGGCAAGACTACCCTTTAAGATTTGTAAATGACCAGTTTTCTTAATTGGATTAGAAATTGGTTTGAAAATATCTTGACCTTCTGGTAAACCCGGTAATTCATAAAGGTTATCAGCCATAGTTTTACCAGTAACGGTTTTAACTGAACCATCAAGAATACCTTCATTTAATAAGAATTTCATTAATGCTGGGGTACCACCGAATTTAACTAAATCAGCCATAACGTATTTACCAGATGGTTTGAAATCACCTAATAATGGAGTGTCATCTGATAATCTTTGGAAATCATCGATTGTTAATTTAATACCAACGGTATGTGCAATGGCAATTAAATGAAGAACAGCATTAGTAGAACCACCAACGGTAATAATGTATCTAATTGCATTTTCAAAAGCAGTCTTAGTCATAATATCCTTTGGTCTTAAATCTAATTCAATTAAATTTCTAATAGCTGAACCGACATCGGCACATTCTTTAGCCTTTTCAGCAGAAACAGCTGGAGAAGATGATGAATAAGGTAATGTCATACCCATAACTTCAGCAGCTGATGCCATAGTATTAGCAGTGTACATACCACCACAGGCACCAGCACCAGGACATGCATGTCTAATAATATCAGATCTTTGTTCTTCAGTAATTTCATGTGATAAACTTTGACCATAAGATTGGAAAGCAGAGACAACATCTAATTTTTCAGGGACACCAGAACAAGTACCTGAACCTGGTAAAATAGTACCACCATAAACCATAATAGATGGTCTATTATGTCTAGCGAATGCCATTAAAACACCAGGCATATTTTTATCACAACCTGGGATACCAATATTAGCATCATAATGTTGACCCATAACAATAGTTTCAAATGAATCAGCAATAATTTCTCTTGATTGTAAAGAATATCTCATACCAGAGGTACCCATTGAGATACCATCAGAAATCCCAATTGTGTTAAATTGCATACCTTTTAAACCAGCTTCCTCAACAGATTTAGTACAAGCGTTGTTCAAATCCATTAAATGCATGTTACATGGATTACCAGACCACCAACAGGACCCAACACCAACTTGAGCTTTTTGAAAATCTTCATCTTTGAACCCAGTAGCATAAAGCATAGCTTGTGAAGCACCATTGGATTTAGGTTCGGTAATAACAGCAGAATACTTGTTATATTTCTTAGCAAATTGTCTTGTAGTAGAAAATTGCCTTCTTAACATTTGATTTATGAAAAGAAGAGACGAGACTGTTCAAGTCATCCAATCAATTTTTCAGTGAGTCAAATCATTATTACGGTTGGAAAAAAAAAAAAAAAAACCGGCCCGAAATACCGGCCCTGAAGTGATATCATAGAAGGAGAAGAAGAAAATAAAAATATATATCAAATGAAGTATACAACTAAGCATCAATAGTCTCAGAAATAGTTTTAGTTTTAGTTTTAGTGTTAGTTTTATTTACATTTATATTAATATTAATAAAAAAGAAAGGAATGAAATATACAAAACAGACAACTATAAATTAGTCAACAATTTTAGCCACCTTTTTCTTATCCAAACCTTGAGCGTATTGAACGACTTCACCTAATGCACATTCAGCAACCTTTTTAGATCTAACATGAACAGATTCATCAGTGTCGAAATCAGAAGAGTAAACATTTTTACCAGCTTCATAAATACCAGTAATATAACTTAAGACATTCTTTAAAAAAATAACATTGACATTTTCATTTTGAGTATCAACGATTAAACCCATATAATCTTGAACTTTATTACCATCATTATGAATTTCCCAAAATGATATACCATTAGCATTAATAATTGAAGGTGAATCAGCATCACAAATTTCACCAATTTTTAAATCAAAATCTAATGGAGCTGAAATTAAATCTAATCTAAAGATACCATCTTCTTTAACTAATAAAGTTAAAGCAGGTCTATTAAATTTATCACCACATAATGATTTTTTTAAAGCAATTCTTTGGAAACCAATCCACATTTGAAGTTTCTTACTTTTAACTTCTTGAGTTAAACTTTCAATAATTTCACTTGGAACTGGATGAAATGATGTACCACCTCTAAGATAAGCAACAGAATCTTTAGAAAATGCTGATGATTGAACATTATCTTGTAATTTAGAACAATTACCAGAATCTAATGAACATCTGAAAATAACTAATGGATCACTTGTATAAACGAAATGAATGTTACCTCTTGAAGTTTTTGAATCACCAACTCTAAGTGTATCAAAAAATGGGACCCAATTCTTTTCTTCCTTTAATTTAACTAATGCATTATTACCAATATTTTTAAATTTTAATATAGTATGTTCATGATTTTCACCATATGGTTTACGGAATGGGAAAACTGAAAACATATTTCTATTTGTTGAAGAAACAGCCATATTAAAAATGATAACAGGTTCACTGAAAACATCACCATTTTTATAAATCATTCTTGGGTTTTCTGGACCAATACCTCTCTTAATATTTTTAGTTTGAATTGGGATATTTAAAATTGATGGGAATTTAATTGAAATTGAATCTAAATCTTCATCCTTTTTAGACTTGTTATAAGTTTTAAGTGCCTTATGAATATCTTTATCTGATAAATCATGAAATTTAATTCTTCTACCTTTAATTTCATTCCAATTTGAATCGAATAATTGAAGTCTAATAAATGATGCCATTGGGTTAAAAACATCAAATGGTGCATACATAACAGTTGTTGCAACCATATGTAATCTTTCCTTTGGTAACCAAACAGAAGAACCTGATTTCTTGTACCAGTTTCTAATATCGGAAACAATGGATTCATCAGGTTTTGATTCATCCAACATAGTGATCATATTTTTATATTTTGTTGATAAAAGTAAATCTCTAATTTCAAAGAAATCATCATTTATTCTAACAGGTTCAGTAAATTCTATATCAACTGGGGGATCATATTTTATTTGAGAACAAGTTAAATCAGAATAATCTTCCTTTTTATTTGCTTTTGCTTTTGCTTTTGCTTTTGATTTTGATTTGGAATTTTTATCCTGGGTGGTAAAGTCAACTATTTTATTACCAATGAAACTTGCTAAGTTCTTAATTGCTGAATACTTGGTATTTAGGATCATCTTACTTAATAATGACTTGTCACTATTTTCATCATTTTCCTTACCATCTAATTTTAACTTTCCCATTGCCAACTTCAATTTCTCAGGATTGATAACATCTGGTGTATCCAAATCCGCTGCATCCGGGTCAAAGATGGCTTTCACAGGTCCATCTGAAGCATGATAGATGCTCTCCTTATGGTAGTCTTTAGGGTTCAAAATCGCATCAAGATAGTCGTTTTTCCGCTGATCTGTTACGAGTCTGTTGGAGATGGTTTCAATTTGTGATGATGGCCAGAGATAAATTGTTATGAGGGCCAGTACGGTGAAAAGAGCCCATCTTCTGAGACGCGCATGTTTCGACGCTATGTGGTGCGGCATTAGACTGGACAACTTAACCTTGTTTTGCTCTAGAGAAGAAAAATATTGTGCAACTGTCCTTTTGTTTATTTTTCTAATTCAAGGGCAAAAAAAAAATAAATAAAAAAAAAAAAAGAAGGGTGTTTGATATTGCTTAGCAGCAAATTCAATAGGTCGTTTAAATGGCGTCCAATAAACCCAGTTCTTATACTTTGCCAACTGGGAATTCATTGAAAAAATGGAAAGAAGCCTTTCATTCAGCTTCTGAGCAAGAAAATGTCGCCCAAAACGAATCAAATATTAATTCTATTTCAGCACCATTGCCTTTGCCTTTGCCTACAGTTGCTAATTCCAGTATTAGAGAGGAAGTTAAAGAGTCCAAGAGAGGAATCCCCTTACAATTTTTAGGGAACAGAATGAACATTCAAACCCCACCTCCAAAGAATGCACTGAAACAGCAACAGAGCCCAATCAAACCTATACCAAAGGGTTTTACACAGAAAATCGAGTTGGTGGAAAGTCCACAGAAACAAAACCGTGAACGGGATATTTCCAATGCCTTGGCAATAATTTCCCAAACAATGGAACCCCCACCCCATTACATTGATCAATACAGGGAATCGCTTCTTGAGCGTCTTGAACAAGTCGAAGACCCTGAACAATGGTATTGGAGATTAGCTAGATATCTTCTTAATAGTTCACTTTTCCATGCTCGTACTTTCTGGCATTATATTGTAATGCCATTTCCACTTTTCTACAATTTGGGGCTCTTGTTTTCACTTTATTTCATAACACCTCCACTTGTATTTTTTGCTGTGGGTGTTGTGGTTTTCTGGGTGAAAATTGTTTATGAGTTGTACAAAGATATCATCCACCGAGACGATATGGGTTATCAATCAAATGTTTCCAAGGATCTTGCATTGCTGGCTGCGGTTTCTGCTGGAATTGCCGTTGCAATTAAAATGAAAGCTGATGCTGGTGCAATTTCACTTGATTGGATTTCGGGAATTATCCCCATTTAAATACCACTGGGGACTGGTCAACTCACAAAAAAATAAAAACAAAGATGAGCTTGAAAAAACGAGCAGCTGAGCAGCTGAGCAGATTGATTTGCTATTGAAAAGAAGAAAAAATACATAGAGTTGTTTATATTGTGCATTATAGAATTAACATCGGAATAAGCTTGTATATCTATGTCACAACAAAAGAGACAACATCGCAACATTAGGATCGATCTGAAGAGTCACAAACGTACCAAGAGACCATCGTTGTTAGAAATGAGCTCAGATCAACTCGATAACATCCTTCCAACTCCAACTACAACACAGAGACATACCCAGAAGCAAGACGAAGACGAAGAGATCGATGTTGGTGATAACAAGATACCTGATGTGGATTTGGAAGAAAGCTCCGAAACTGACAACGGGAATACCCAAAATGAAGATGAAGTTGAAGATGACGACACAGTTTCACTACCTTCTTTTAACCAAATATCAAAAATCTTTCATAAAAATCAATTGCATTCCCTTGCAGGGTTATTGGCAGATTCAGAAAAACAACTTAGTAAAGCCACTAAAATTACATTAAATGCCAGTGAAAAACGTATAACTAAGGCTGAAGCTCTTATCAATTCATTAAAACAACAAAATAAAGCTTTGAAAATTAGAATTAGAGACGAGAAACATCATTTAACAAAAGTCAAGAATGAACATCAAAAAAAGATAAATGCTTTAGAAAAGGAAAGTTTAAGATTGAATTCTATCGTTGAAGATGCAAGATCATCAACACAAGTTTTACAAAGAGAATTATTATCATATGAATCAGGGAGTTCTCGCAAAAATGTTTTTTTCTTAACTTTATTAAGTGGTTTAGAAGTTTATCATATGGATCATGATTTAAGTTCTTACATTTTTTACATTAAACAAAATTCAGTTGCATGCGTATTATTTTATACAGTTTCAATTAATAAATCTGATGAGGATAATGAGCTATCAATTTATACTCCAATATTCGATTATGAATCAATTAAAGGTGAATTAGGCGATGAATATACACTTGAAAAATGGAATAAGAATGTCAAATTAGTCAAATATCTATTACCAGATGAATATCTAACACAATTTTCTTTCAGTTCAAATATTTTACATGCATTTTATTTAAATCTATGTAAATATTTAAATAAAATTTCTGATTCAACTATTGAAATAGTTGATGATTTAAAGACTGATTGAAATTGATCCATCTTCATTTTGCTTTAACTTTAATGCCTTAAGGAAATCACTCTTATCTGCCAATTTCTTGTCATCCTTCTTAATAGATTTGAAAATTTTATACAGTGAAATTTCATCCTTGGTGACATATTTAGATAACTTTGGTTCTTCCTTCTTTGGTTCTTTTTTCTTTGGTTCTGGTTTGACTTCCTTCTTTTGTTGTTTTTGTTTTTGTTGTTGTCCCTTCTTTGGTCCCTTGTACAAACTCTTTTCATACTTTTCAGCTTCTGAAATACATGATGTGTGGCCTTGATGTTCGTTGCCATAGAAAGTCTTGGAACAATCAATACATGTAAAATAAGAACCTCTACATGATCTTTGATGTTGCTGTAATCTCTTCTTAATGACTGTATCGTTACAAACTTCACAACTAAATGAAACCATCTTTTATATCTAAAGAGAGACAGACACTATGAAAAAAAAAATTCAAGTTAAACAATTTTTTTTTAAAGGGAAAAAGAAACTTAAGATTCTTTCCTATCAGTTGGATTTTTCTTAAAAGTAATATATACATTTATTCTATATACAATGTCTCTTGGGTGGTTATTTCAAATTTACGCAATAATGTTCACATGCCAGTAAAAACTAGCACAAAATGTTAATTAATTAATCATCATTATTCATTAGAAAACCATTTTTTTTTAAAAAAAAAACTACCTCCACCATCTGTTTTCACTCTCGCCCTTTAATCTTTCAACTCTCTTAGGTTCCCAATCTTTGTGGTCTTCTACTAGCCCTTGTAATTTATAATATTCATCTTTAATATCAACAACTCTTTTATTTTTGACTAAACTTAAAGCTTCATCTTCATTGACTTCTCTAACTTTTTCATCTCTCATTTCATACCTTAATGCTGTAATGTTGGATAATAAAACAGATGCTAATGCAACTGATAACATCATTGGTACTCCAAAATATAAAAATGAATTCTTTTTAACTAAAAGTTGATATTTACCCATGAAAGTTTTAGATCTAGCTTCACGGTCACGTTTAGATAAGAACTGTTTACCACCGAACATCTCGTTTTGTAATTAAGTACTTATATGAATATAAAAAAGTAAATGATTCGTTAATAAAATAATCATCACCAAAAAAAAATCAAATGTCACAATATGTGCTCATTTGCTCAGCACAATTAAACAAAAATAAAACGAATGTAGTCTTTTTTTTATAAACGAAAGTATATACAAAAATAAAAAATGCAAAAAAATAAAATATCAAGGACCAAACATTCCCCACTGGGCCAGCCCATTATTGTTAGAGAAATCAACGCTACCTCTTTGTTGTTGCTGTTGTTGAGATAAATTATCCAAATCTAACCTGCTACCATTGTCCATGTCAACATTAGTGAAATCAATTTCATAAAGTGAATTATAGATTGAACTTCTCTTTAATCCAGTATTATCATTAACTTGTTGACCCATCATACCTGAATTCATATTATTTTCCATATTAGATAAATTATTGGAATTGTTAGACATAGCCATATTATTACCCATAAATTGTTGTGATTCATAATTATCAACATTAAACCCACCAATCTCACTTAAGAAATTATCATCGAATAATTCATTAAAACTACCAATATTTGAAATTTGTTGACCATTGTTAGATCTATGATGATGTTGTTGTTGTTGTGATGGTGGTACATTATTAGATGGGAAATCCAAAATTGTAGCTGATGTTGATCTACTTGGGCTAATATCATCATAATTGAAATTTGGTGTCATTTGAATATCATTTGAATCTTGGAAATTCATCGTAATTTCCTTTGGTGCTCTTACCTGAGTGAAATCTGTAACTGGTGGTAATTTAGAAGTACCAAATGCAATTTCAAAGGCATTCAATGGTTGCTTATCATTTGATTCTAATCCATGTTGATGAAGTGGAGAAGTAGCTGCTATTGCAGAAATTTCATGATTCATTTGATTAACATCATCAACTTGGACTTCTTCATCATCATCTTCATCATCATCAACACCGTATTCATCAGTAACACCATTGGTTGGTTGATTATTGCTATTCATTTGTTTAAAATTCAAATTAAAGAATTTTTGTGAATTTGATAAAATCTTGAAAAACAACTTGACGAGCTTTTTCAACCCCCATGCATAATAATACCTCTTAGTTAATGAATCCAATTTATTCATAAAAGTTTCCAAATATTTAAATAATCTTCTATTCAATTCTTCAGGGTTGATGTTATTCTTATTCAAAATTTCAATAATAATTGGTGATTGTTGTTGTAATCTTAAAATCAAAGAAATCAAAAATTCATGTGATCTATGATTTAAAATCAACAAATATGGGGTTGTTAATAATTCATAATTTAAATTATTTGAAAAATTTGGTTTCTTCATTTCATCACATAAATTTGTAAAGATTTTAAAATTATCCAATGCCAATAATAATGTATTTTCAAAGAATGTTTCAATATAATTTCTCTGAACTTCCATTTTTTCCAAATTCTGTTGAGTTTGATGTTCACTAAGTAGTTTGTTCATTTTTTGTTCATGATTAAGGAAAACCAAATAATTCAAGGCAAATACCATATTTTTAACAATTAAATGAATTTTCAATCTATGAATTTTAATTTGTGAACTATATTTTTTAACCCAAGCTGAATTTTTCGAAGAGAATGGGTTTCCAATTTCATTATTACCCATAATAACATCCATTGAAAATCCATATTTTGATTTATCACTAATAAATTCATTCAATTTATTAATAACAGATTCGATATCCCTTGTCATTGGAGGTTCATTAATATTCTCTAATAATTCAATCCCTCTGTAAATTAATTTGTACATACCAATGGATTGTTTCATAATTTGAATAACACATAATTCCCTTTGTAAAGCTTTACCACTATCATAAGATCTTTCTAAAACCCCCTGTTCAACCCCACCTGGGATTCTACAATCCCAAGTTCTATTATTACCTTCGTTTAAATTCGGGTCATTATCAAATTCAATTAATATACCCTTTTTATAATCACCTAAACTTAAATTAACTTCAGTCATGATAAAAATTAACCCATACCATAATTTTCTCCAAAGATGTCTCTTTCTAAATAAACGTGCATTGTTAATTGGGTCATCATCATTATTACTTGATGAATGGAAAATCCTAAAATTAAGTGGATCCCTATTCAACCCAATATTATAAGCTAATTGCACTAACATAGCATTAAAATTAAAAGAGTTCATATTAGGTGGTTCATTTGTTAAATCCCCAGAAAGGTCATTTGATGGAGTGGATGGTGTTTTACCAGTTGGGGTATGAGGTTGTGAATTTCCACCTTGCTTTTGTTGACGTTGCTGCTGCTGCTGTTGTTGTTGATGGGGGTTGTTCAAGTTGTTGTTAAGATTATTGTTAGTGTAAGAATCATCCAAATCAAATCCATCTTCGGGTGACAAAGTATTGTAAATCTTTAGATAAAGGGCAACTTGGAAAATGATTAATGATGGTTTGTTCATTAACTTGGCATTGCTAAAAATTTCCTTGACCATATCAACCAAAACTAAAGTAACAAAATTTTCAGGTTTTAATAATAACAATTCAGTATTGGTTAAATTATCCAGTGAATCATCCGTTGGTAATGAAAGACAACTTAATCTAATTATGATCACCATTAAACAAATGTTTAAAAACTCTTCACCATATTGAGTCCCAATTGAACTTAAATTGATTCTATCAGAATCAAATGATGAACTATTGATGATTGATGCTAACCTTAATCTAAAACTCTGTTCATCAATGTATGGCATTTGAATGTACAATTTATCAAAAAATCTATCCACTAATAACCAAACAATTTTTTTATTGGGTAAATGTTGTTCAATGACACTTATAACTTCCTTGGTATTGTTATAATTCAAATTTTTAACGGCACCTGGTGAAATCGTTTTGAATTTTTTATTAGGAAATGGTGATGAATGAATTGCTCTTTTTATACTATTAGACCTTGATTCTGGTTTCATAGCAATTGGTACAAATCTATTCAACCTTTCGTGATCTTCTAATTTGATTTCATTCATTGGTGTAGTAGGTGTTTGAGCCAATGGGGAATTGTATTTCAGTGGGACTTTAATAGTATCTCTAATAGCACTAGTGTTCATCTTACTCAATTGTTCCTTGAACATAGCCTTGGCATCACCAATCATCAATGGGCAAACTTTAGAGTTAGGATCAATTTCAGCTTTGGTATCTAATATAGGTGGAGTTTGTGGGACCTCTCCATTAGACCCTATTGGAATTTCTAAATTATTGTTCCCACTTGATCCATCATTTGAAATATTATTATCAACGTATGAAATTGTTGATTCACTTGGATGCAAAACTGGGCATTTAGTAAACAAAAAACTTGGGTGATCCTTTGGTAACCCTGAAGTAGTTGATGATGGTTCAAGTGAAGTTCTTGTTTGGCCGGTGACCGGACATGAAGGTGACTCAGATTCAACGGCATTAGGTAATGCCGTTACTAAAGGTGAAGAAATGTACCTAGGGGAATTATTGTTAGACCTAGAGTGGACAACGGGACATCCACCACCAACTGTAGAAGTACTAGTAGGACTGAGATGATGATTACCAAATCCATCATTTGACATTAAAGGAGTTGAATATGATCTTTGTGGTTGATTTAACAATGTATGTAAATGTGACTTGGACCCTAATGCATGAGCGGATTTAGGTACAGAAATTGAATGCTTGTGTTGTGGATAAGATTGAGCGGTTTGTAAAGTCCAATGTGGGTCTGGTAATTGGAATGTACCCTCTAAAAATCTCTTTAATTTAGAAGTATGCTCATTAGTCTTTTCCTTACTTGTAATTGAAATATGCCTTTGACCATGAATTTTATTCAATTTCAAATGTTTATAATTTTTTGAAATAGAATTAGAATTAAGAGTCCTTGGGGAATGGTAGAATTCATAATGTTGTCTTAATTTCAAAATCTTTAGCCAAAGATCGTTCAAATACATGTCATTTTTAACAACGAACATCCAAGAAAAGGTTGAAATTTGATAAGTAATTGTAAAATTGTATGATCTTCCCTTTTTGGCTGTAAATAGAATGTTAGAGTTAAATATGAAATCCATGAGATCAGCTGTGTTAACAAACCGTCTGTTATTCGTCTGTTGATTTGGTGGTTTTTCAATTATCTGTGTATTTTTCTGTACAGGGACTGTAGCATTAACTGTTATACTCTTCTTCAAAGCTTTATTTTCAGCCTCTACGGTTCGGAGCTTCTCCCTGAGCAAAACCAGTTCCTTTTTAAGGGTCTCATCAGCTCTATTAGCAGGTTGTTTTGCTGTTAATTCAGATTCATCAGGTTCCTTAGCCCATGCCGGCTCTATGTAATGGCATTTGTCTGCAACACCGTTTTTAATACAGTTCTGACAGGTTGGTTTGCCCTTGTCACATTTAACCTTCCGACGGCGGCAGATGATGCAGGAAATGGGCACTCTGTTTCTCTTGCGGGTCTTTTCCGCCATTTGTGCTGTTTATTGGAAGAAGGGGGGATAGTTTTCGTGTTTCTGATGACAGCGCTTGGCAAGCAAAATTTTCACACTTGAAACAAAACGTTTGAAGCCAAAAGGGGTGGAAAAGAGGCAATGCAAAGACAGGCAATAAAGAACACCGGTTGTCGCTGATATCGGATTTTGAGTATTGATTGTAATTTTTTTTTTTATTTCATACAATCTCATCTATTAATTAACACAAAGTGCATAATATATGCTCAGCATGCTCAGCACATAGATTAACAGATGTTAGCTCTATAATTACCCTTTTTTTGGAATACATATTTTTATATATTTACGACTTGACCCGCTTCTGTAACTTGTTCCATTTATAACGGCACTGGATACGCGAACGTCTTCCCTGCATTTTCTCTGAAACTTCAGTCCAGTTTATCGCTCCCTCAAGGGACGAAACTATTTTGTCTAACTCAGCCTCCTCTTCAGGTGTCCAAGCGTTAACATTTCTCTCCTGGCCACATTTAATGTAGTTTCTCCATCTGTCACGGCAATCTTCGGGCATTCTTTGTAACAGTTCTCCAATTGTCTTCCATTTTCCTTGAAACTTTTCCTGTAATTGTCGTAATTGATCATCCTCTTCCTCAGTCCAAACCCCTCTCTTGTCAAAAATATGATACGTCCTTCTAACGTGTTTGTACAATGATGCTCGTGTCCTATATGGTAAAACCCCATGGAGTTTATCCCAGAATTTATACTTTTTCCTTTCATTTTTCCAAATCTGCTTAATGAAATCATCTTTAGTCAAATCTTCAATTTCTTGGAACTTATCAACAAAAACATGAATAGCTTCCCTTTCTTCCTTGGTAAAAGAAGATGGGGTCTCTTTTATTATATGCTGTGGGATGTATTGTTTTGCTAATTCGATAGCTTCTAAATGTTTCAGATCAAGCTCATCCAAAACGGGAATGTTCTTATTATTAGCTTCCTGTCGTTGATGGAATTGGTTTGAATTAACTGATGGGGGGGTTGTTGATATCTGTTTCTGTCCATTCACATTATTTGATGGTAATTTCCCATCTGTCAGCGAGGGATCAACTTTAGAAATAATATCATCATCCTGTTGATTGTTGTGAGTGTTAACATTTTCTGGTTGCTTCTTAATAACTTTCCGTCTCTTTCTCCCCTTTTGTCCATTCTTGTTATCTTCATTACCCAAATTCACTTGTTTAATTAATTTATCATTGTTAATGGCATTTTGAATCAACTCTAACAGATGTCTATCACTTTTCTTAATTGAATTATTATCCTTTTCCTTTAAATTAGACACAACTCCAGTTATATCAATTCCATTAGGATCATTATGGGAATTTTTCACTTCATCTTGAAAAGCTTGTACTGCTTGGTTTACTGCCTGATTGACTGCTTGGACTGCCAAATCTTCATCATTCCTTACACATTGGCTGTTGTTGTTGTTGTTGTTGTTATCATCATCCTGGCTATTAGCATTGTTTGTATCAATAAAGGTCTTGTTATGGGTATCATCATGGGTTATGCTATTAACATTTGACTTATTATTATTATCAATTTTATTATGGATAATCTGATTGGTAATAGTAGAGTTGTTTAAATTCTCTTCATTAACAACGGTATTGCTATTGTTGCTATTGCTGTTGTTGTTGTTACTACTATAATAAGTACCAACCTCCTCTATTATATCCCCGTTAGAAGTGTCATTGAGAAACCCATTCGTCCATGTTTGGAAAACCATTTCTTCATCGTCTTCATCAACAATTCGCTTCTGTTCGTCTTCTTCTTCGGCAACGACTTTGTTGACCGTGTTTTTCACCAAATCATTCAACCCTTCTAAATTAACAACATCAGATACATCCAAATGATCAGGGTTGTACCCCTCATGAGGCTGGTAATCACTATTAGATGTCATATCTTAACTTAAGTAACAAAATTTTTTTTCATCTTATTTAACGAACATTTAAATAAAGCCCATTGATTGTAAGAGATGTTGAGTTCTTCTAAACTAGGTGAAATGATAAATTTACAAATAGATTGTATTAATAGTAAGTTATAAGTATTTTATATAGTTAAATTAGAACTTGGTGAAACCCTTAGCCTTACCTTGAGCAGAGTTGACCTTTAAGACGTTGAATCTAACGGTCTTAGAAAGTGGTCTACATTGACCAACGACAACGTGGTCACCTTCGTTAACTCTGAAAGCTGGAGAAACGTGAGCAGCAACGTTCTTGTGTCTCTTTTCGTATCTGTTGTACTTAGCAATGTAGTGCAAGTATTCTCTTCTAATAATGATGGTTCTGTGCATCTTGGTAGAGACAACGGTACCGGATAAAATCTTACCTCTGATAGAGACATCACCGACGAATGGACACTTCTTGTCAATGTAAGTACCTTCAATGGCGGTCTTTGGGGTCTTGAAACCTAAACCAACATCCTTGTACCATCTCTTGGTTCTTCTGGTAGCCTTAGCCTTTGGGTTGGTGAAGATGTGTGGTTGCTAAAAAAAATGTGTTAGTATTATGTTACAATTAAGTATATTGCCTTGAATAATGTATTATGTGAGTGTGTTTAATGCATTCATGTATCGTTTCATTGACTTCTTCAATATTGTTTATATAACGTCCCATTGTAATAATATCATATAATCAAACTTGTTTTGCATCATTTTAATGCACATGTTTTAGTTTTTACTCTTGAATATCTCATTGGTTCGTCTATTTGAAATGAAACCATATAACCATCATTTTATGAATATAATTTTTGAAAAAACAATATTGGTGAAACGGGATGAGCCCAACATTCAACACACTGACACAGATTGACATGATTTGTTTAATGTGTACATACCTTTTGGAAAGCCTTTTCAGATTGAACGGTTAATTCAGTAGCCATTTTGTCTGTCTTTGAAAATCTTAGTATTGAACTATTGAAATTTTCAATTTGAAAAATTTTGTATATTGATTATTTTCTCAGGTTCCAAACCAGTGCGACCCATGGGTTTCCCAAATAGGAAATAATTACAATTTAATTTTCTCAGAAAACAGTCACGCAATATTTTTTTAAAGAAAAATATTATAATGACTGCGGTGCGAGGGTTTCTTTTAAAGAGGGTTATAAAAATGATAATGGCACGTGATTTTCACGTGACATATATATCTTGGTTTGATATTATTAACATTTATAAAGGTGTAAATTAAACTATAACATGAATTCAAATTGATCAGCCATTTCTTCGCCAACTAAATCTTTAAGTGCATCTTTTTCAATGAACTCCATGTCTGAGAAATCAAACCCTGGGATAACAACTTCACTGGCAAAAATTAAATCATCATTAGATTCTAATGAATCATCATCACTTGGTAAAAGGTAACAACCTTTGTAAACATTTGGTGGGACGATGAATTGAGAAATTTCACCCTTTGAATGATCCATACCAACAATGAATTTCTCAATTTTCCCATCGGGATAAATTAAAACGTATACACCTCTACCCTTTTGAACAATATGAATTGATCTACCCTTTGTATTTTTATGCATTTTACCAATTGGGTTCTTATTACAAATAAGATAATAAATAGTAGTGCATGGGGATTTGGATTCACCATCAATTGGTTTTGGTCTATCAGTTTCCTTTAAGTAGAAATCAGTTGGGATGTTTAATGTTTGAATTAATTCTTGTATTTGCTCCCCAGTTTGGGCATCAGTGTCATAATTAGGGCGTTGAACAACGGGATCGTTACCCTTTGGAATTTCATTATGTGTTAAATCAGACATTATGGTATCAAATTATTAAACTATAACTATTTAAATAATGATAAAGAGTTACATATACACAAGGATTAAAAAAATGAAATTTCCTCGTTATCAATACGAAATTCTTAAAGTTATTTATCAACGAATGCAATCTTCCCCTTGGCACCTAACCATGTTTTCATTTCTGTTAATAAAGTACCCTCCTCATGTAATGCAACAATATCATCACATCCACCATAACTTAACCCATTAATGATTAAATTAGGAACAGTTCTCCTCTTAGTTACTTTACCAATGTATTCTTGTAATTCTTTCCCATGTTCATAAAGATCTAATTCTAAAATAGCTGGTTCAGGCATAATCTTATACTCTGTACTTAACAAAGTTTTTAATTTCTTTGAATATGGACAATATGATTTTGAAAAGATGAAAACTGGTGATGATGAAATTAAATTTTGATAATCTGCCTTGGCACTATAAGTTGATAAAGAATCAACAACTTTGGCATTTTTCAAACTAGCTGGTTTATTTTTATTCATATCAAGTTTAATAGCATCTTCAGTTGCTTTTTTCAATGCCAATTTTATAGCAGCATCCTTGGTAAAATCTTTAATAGATGGGACCCCATTTATATCAACTTGCTTATCCGCTTTTCTACCTGGGATATGACCAGCTCCGGAAAGCATTGGGGTATTTTCGTTTAAATGATTTCTGTCTTTGAATTCACTTTTCACCTCGCTGGAATAACTTGGGATAAAATAAACAAATAAGGTTATCACAATAACCAGTGTAGCTAAAGACAAAGTCCTCTTTTGTTTTTTCAGTAGTAGCATCGTATTTTATTTAACTACAGATTGAAAAAGGTTGCTTACATTTCAAACACGATATAAAAGCAAAAAAAAAAAAAGACACGTTCTAAAATGCTCAGCACTCTTGGCGTTCTAGATCTTCTTTTTTAAAATAATTAAATGAATAAAAAATTGTATATAATGTTAATGTAAAGTATAAAAAATTAGCTAGTGATGAGTTCAGCGTATAACATTCTCTTTAAATCCACCATTTCTAATTGTTCTTTATATTCGTCGAAGAAGAAGAAATCATGAGGGATTGGATCAGCAGTTGTTTCACTTTGTGGGTCTCTGAATTCAAAAACGTATGGATGGTTCAAACACTCATCAATAGTCATTCTCTTATCAGGATTAAAAGTTAATGTCTTTTCAATAAAATCAACAGCTTGTGGGTTCGCATTACGGAAAATCTTCTTCATTGGGATTTTTCTCTGTTTTTGTGTTTTAGTTTCAATATATTCCCTAGCCCTTTGGAGTTTAATACAATTCAAATCTTCAGTTGATGGGGTACCCAAGACTTCAAAAATTAATAGCAATTGATGTCTATAATCTTTTCCAGGGAAAAATGGTTCTCTTAAAATCATTTCTGCTAATATACATCCAATTGCCCAAATATCAATAGCTCTAGTATATTGAGAAAGTGAAAGCATAATTTCTGGTGCTCTGTACCATCTAGTTGCAACATATTCTGTTAGGAAAAGTGGGTTTTCTTTCCGGGTATCATTTTCTAATCTAGCAAGACCAAAATCACAAATTTTCAAATCACACTTTTCATTAACTAGTAAATTAGCAGGTTTCAAATCTCTATGGATGATCCCACATGAATGTAAATATTTAACACCCTTTAATAATTGATAAAGCATATAAGTCATATGTTTATCACTTAATTCATGAGATCTGATAACGGTATGCAAATCAGCATCCATGTATTCTTGAACGAGGTAAACTTCATTGAAAGATTCAAAAGATAAGGGTTTTTGAATATCCAAAATACGAATGATATTAGGATGATTGAAATGTTTAAGGAATTTAACTTCTCTTAAAGTCCTTAAACAGAACAATTCCCTTTCAAGTGGATTAATCTTTTTAATTGCAACAATAGAATCTGTACCAATCTTTTGACCAACTGCTACAACCCCATAGGCACCTTGACCAATAACTGAATGTACCTTATAATCTCTAATATTAAACACAAAATTCTCACCTGGCATATGTTGTGTCATTATAGTTTCATTTCCTAATGATAAAATAGTGGATAAACACCAACTTTTATCTATTTTCAGTTGGGTGTTTCATAATTTATAAAGATGAAACAAGGCGGTGCAGCATTTTGTTTTTAATGAGCATTTATTACGTAAGCAGTTTTGTTAATAGACTTTTTCTCTAAACGAAGTTTCACTTTTTTGGGTTTTTGATTTTATTTTATTATTGAAAATGTCAACATTGGCTTCGGATAATCATAAAGTCGCTCTTATTACAGGTACATCTGGTAATTTAGGTACTAATATTGCCAAGAGGTTGATTGCAGAATTACCAGGGGAAACTAGAATTACGATAATTGTTACAAGTAGAAATTTATCCAATGCTAATTCATGTATAAAAGATTTAGAAACTTATACACATGAAACATTCCCTAATAGAATTGGGATTGTTGATTTTGATTATCTTTTAATTGATTTTACCAATATGGTTTCTGTTGTCAATGCAGTTTATGATGTGAAGAAATCACATAAGAAGATTGATTATTTATTTTTGAATGCTGCTCAGGGTGCATATGATGGTATTGATTGGTTAGGTGCTATTTGGGAATGTACTACAAATCCAATTAAGGGTGTTACTTATCCAAGTTATAAAATTCAAAAAGTTGGTATTAAAACGAATGATAATTTAGGTTTAGTTTTCCAAGTTAATGTATTTGCACCATATTATTTAATCCAAAAATTAATTGAAGCTAATATTTTATCCCAAGGGTCTAGAGTCATTTGGATTTCATCCGTAATGTCAAAACCTGAATATTTACAATTGGATGATTTACAATTGTTAAAATCATCAGAATCATATGAAGGTTCAAAGAGATTAATTGATTTAATTCATTTAGAAACTTATGGTTCATTGTTGAAGGATAATGGTATTGTTCAACATTTAGTCCAACCGGGGATTTTCACATCATTTTCATTCTTTCAATATCTGAACCCAATTACA
Source organism: Saturnispora sanitii (assembly GCA_030563185.1). NCBI lineage: Eukaryota > Fungi > Ascomycota > Pichiomycetes > Pichiales > Pichiaceae > Saturnispora > Saturnispora sanitii. Next base: position 257,116 of record JAKUBF010000010.1, on the reverse strand, counting down.
TATTATGGGATGTTGTTCTTATTTTACCTAGCAAGATTTTTAGGTTCCCCATGGCATAATATTGATGGTTGGAAAGCTGCTAATTCTTGTGTTACTGTTGCACTTGAAACTGAACCTACTTTGGATTCATTAAATGTTAAATATGGATCAGCTACTAAATGGAATGGTGAAGAATTCATCAAAACTACGAAAGTTGACCCTAGTGGATCTGGGGAAGTTTTAAAATATTTCCAAACTTTAAGGCAAGTGTGGGATATTAAATTAAAGGATCAAATTGTTGATACCAGGCAGTAGTAATAAACCATTTTAAATATAGTTACAACTATATATAATTATAATAACATAAAAATTGTACGTACTGTCTGTAAACATACTCATACCATTCTCATTCCATTTAATTGGAAATACTCATTAAAGACCCAAGGAAAGTTAAAATCAACCTTGATCTAACTTCATTGATATCCTCAGGCACAAGCCAGATAAGAGCACCTAATTTTCTGGCAATAGAAATGGCCAATCTAGCATTGGCGTATTTATCCTCATCGGTGTTACCAGCAGTGACTAAATCATAATCAACGTAACCTGGTTTAATACCATTAAGAACATCCAAGAAGAAATGACCATTAGAAAGTGAAGGATCAGAGAATGATCTAATTTGTGTTGATTTCCCACCTTTGATAACCATTGAATTCGCCCATTTTAGAATATCTTGATCAGAAAGTTCACGACCATTAACACTTAATTGTGATAATGTATTATTAATATTCCTTCTCATTAATTGCCAAACCAACCCTAAAGTTAACAATTTATTCCCATCGGTAATATCTGCACCTTCAATCCCAACAAGAGAAAATCTATTAGCCTTACCAATTGCAACACAATAATTTGTATTTTCCAAAGCTTTAAATCTGGACATTTCTGATCCATTTGTTGGTTTTTTATTAATATGTTTCTTATCAACTGATCCTGGCATGACTTTTTCATAAGCTTCTAATAAAACGTTACCATCTTTCAAATCTTCAAAAAGGGAAACAACTGGTGGGTCAACATCAAGTGAATTTAACCAAAGAGTAAAAACTCTAGCTTCTCTTTCCCCCTCTGCATCGAATTCTTCAATTTCTGGTTTTTCATTTTCTTCAATTGGTTCTAAACCAGGAATAGTATTGAAAAGATGAGCAACAAAAGCTAAATTCAATTTAGGGTTCCCATTAACTAAAGCTTTTGGTGTAAGATATTTTCTACAACCTAATTTATCAGCATTTGAAAGAATCATTTCAGCTCTTGACATTAAATCTGAATTTTGTAATGGATCTTTAGAACATTCATTTGGTGCTAATTGATTTAATAAAATAGTATAATTTTCACCATCTTGAATATCTTGACTAAAATTGGAAACTCTTCTATTCCAACCAGCTGCCTTTAAATGATAATTGAACCATCTTAATAAAATTTTTTCTGGTGATAAACTTAAAAATTGTTCTAAAGTTTCATCATCTTCTAATAATCTGTATAATTCAGGGTGTAATTTAATATCAATTTTAGCTAATAAACCCCTTCTAATAATTTGCCAAATTAAACCTAAAATTAAATGTTCCTTACCATCAATAATATCTTCAGAATGGACATTAACAACAACACAACCAATAGCCTTAGCAGAATTCAAGGCAATATTGGCATTTTCCAATAATTTAAAATTATTCAATGGTTTACCATTTTTTGGTAAATTCAAAACTCTTGTATCGATAGTATCAGGAACTGAATCGTTGATCAAAGAGGATAAAACTAACCCATCATTACATTCATCGAATAATTCGAAATTATCCAAAGCGAAGGGTAATTTATGAGAAACTAATGGATCATCAGCTAATACGGTATTAATATGTCTAGTAAATTCCACACGTTCTTCATCATCAATTGTATGGATAGTACGACCACCTTGACCACCGATGACAACCTTAGCCTTATTTCTAGTGAAAGTTTCAGGTGCATCAGCAGACACAACAGGTTTACTAGTGAAATTTTGTCCTTGTTGTTGTTGTTGCTGTTGAGGCTTAGATCCACCACTACCACCTGTTTTCAATTCCTTAACTTTGGCGTTCAATTCAACAAAATCTTCCAATTCAACATGACCACTGGCATCAACTTGTACAGATTTAAGTGCTTCTCTAACTTCATCGTAAGAGGCTAAACCTGCTTTAGAAACGTTATCAATCGCGTCCTTCTTGTCGATCCAACCGGATTCATTCAAGTCGATGTTTCTAAATTGATCAATTAAATCAAACAATTCCCCCTGATCTAAAATCGGGAACTTCTTCTGTAATTTAAGCACGTTCATTTGTTAATGTGTTAAAAAGTAGTAGTTTTGATAAATTACAAATTAATTAATTAAGAAGAAAATTAAAAATTTATAAAAGAATTGGAAGAAAAGCAAATTGGAAGAAAAAAAAATTATCCGTTAATCACCATCTGCCAAACGCTCAGCATCGTCTGAATCTAAAATATCTCTCTCTTCGTGTAATTGCAACTTGATTCTCTTACAAATATCATGAGAAACAACAGCGCCTAATTCTCTATAGGGTGTTTTATGATTGTAAAGCTGATCCAGGGGGGCACCTAAAAGAGTGAAAACCCCATTAGAATTAGAAAGACAATTTCTCCTCCTGAACTCATCAGTTATATCCTGTTTAAGTTCTTTCATTTCATTTTCAAACTCATCATTAAGCATTTGGAGAAACTCAATGTCATGATTAGACATCTTATTAAGAAACCCATTGGAATTTTGAAAAACAGATTTTAATTTACTCTTCCCTAATGAATTCAATGAAGTGTTTAATGAATTATTCAATGGGTTATTCAATCTATATGGTTTAACATGTTTTTTCCATTTTAAAAAATTATGTGTTTCATCCTGGGACATATTGGGTATTTGTAAAATGATTTCATCATTATTATTATAGATTTCACCATGGAAATCATCATCATCTAAATCGAATTTTTGAAAGAACATACGATAAGTCATTTCACTTTGTTCTAAAGCACGAATCTTACTTATTCTCAATGGGTGTGTAGTACTAAAAGTTTTATAATCATAGGGGGCAACCCCAGCAGATCCCAAATGACTCCTAATAATAACATCATCTTCATAACTTGAATTACACCATGGTGTTTCCTTTATTTTCCCACTATTATTAACAGCAGTATTAGTTGTATTTGTCAGTACATTCCTCTTAGAACCCGTACTAGGAGTAGAATCGGTGTTTCTTCTTAAAAACGATCGTTTTTTCCCCTGTTTTGGTGGTTGATTTTGTGTTTGAGTTTGGGCAAGTTCAAAACGTGGTGTGTGTGGTTCAACTGAGGGGGCGATTGGGGTCGTAGGTTCAATTGGAGTGTCATTTGTGTCCTTTTGCCGCGTTATCGCACGGAAAATGTGTTTCGAACGACGTTCTTGTCGCATATTAATACGTATGTTTAATCATAAAATGTTACAATATGTAGTTTTTTTCCTTGTATAGAGTTTTGGGAAATGTGCTCAGCATGGATTTATCATAACTGGAATATGAAGTGAAGCGTGATTTTTGGTTTTTTTTCAGTTTCCAGCTAATGGTGTTAGCTTATTCCCTAAAATTCACTGTCTGGGCTAGTAATACCGTTTCTTGTGTTATGTTAAAAATTAATTAACTAGTTAAAGATATACAATCTAAGATACATAAATACAATATTAGTGAAAGAATTGAATAAAAAAACAACAACCACAGCTTTATGAACTCTTTTCCTGATATTCAAAAATCATATCCTCTTCAACTAAAGATTCATCAGTGGATCCAGTTTCTAAGAATTTCCCCTCACCTAATTGAGTAATATCGAACCCATTAGATGAAAGATATTCCAAAAAGATAAAATCTTCTCTTTGCATTGCTTCTTGATCAACAGGTGGTAAGAAGAAGAACCCAAGAATTGCTGCTAAGATAGCCAATGAAGAAGCTAAATAAAATGGAACTTGGTAACCCATATCACCAGAATAATGTTTTTGAAAAGATGGGAAAGCGTAGGTCCCACAAAATGCACCAACTTTCCCAATTGCAGCAGCAATCCCATAATAAACCCCTCTAACTGGAGTTGCTGAAGTTTTAGCAGCTAAAATCCCAATGTTATTACCTGGACCAAATTCACCTAAAGTCATAAAAATACCATAAACTACAACGAACCCACCAATATGATTAATTAAATGTGGGTAAATCCCAGCCATGAGAAACCCAATAGCAGATTGTAAAACGAGACCTGTAACTAGAGTTAATCTTGGACCAATGAAATCAGATGAAAATGCACCAGCGAATGAACCTGGTAAATAAAAGAGATTGAATACAACATTCCAACCAAAAGTTTTATATAAATCATGATCTTTAATAATATGATTCAAAATTGGAGCTGAATAAATCCCAAATGCATAAGCTGAAAAATCATAAATCCACCAAATAATTGAAACAACGAGTAACCTTGGCCAGTAAAATTTAATAATTAATAACCATGGTGGTGAAACTTTCTTAAAATTCATCTTGGAAAATTGAGTACCTTCTTTGAAAAATAATCTCATAATAAAAAGTGAAATTGGTGGGATGGCACCAATCCCTAAGGTAACTCTCCAAACAGGTTGTAAATTATTTGGACCACAAATCCAAAGTAAAACCATTGGGACAAATGCAGAAACAACGAACCCTAAATCGATCATAAAATTAGTAAAGAGAGAAAACCATCTATTTCTATTACCAGGTGGTAAAAGTGCAGAAGCTTCAGCACATGCAGCAGACCCAGTTGGGTATTCAGCACCGATGAAATACCCTAAGAAGAATCTATAAGCAGTTAAAGCAGCAAATAACCCACCGGCATTCCCACCAACCCAAGGTTGAGTTCCAACACCCCAACAACCAGCAGCTAAAATGGAAAAAAATATCAAACCAGCTGAGGAAATGAGCATCCCCTGTTTTCTTGAAACATAATCAGAGACGAACCCAAAGGATAATTGCCCACAAACGATCCCAACAAAGGCAATTGCTGAAACATTTTGTAATGCTGAAGAATTTGTATATTGTTCACCATAAATTAAAGAAAGACAAGTTGATGCAGTACTAATTGAATTATTAACATACCCATCAGAGAATAACCCAGCACCAGCTGTAAAAATTGGCCAGTATGATTTCTTACCTGATGGAGCAACATCTTCTTCATGGACAGTAATAATATTCCCATCTTTATCAGTTACTTTCATATGTAACATTTCATCTTCGGAAACGGTATTTTTACCCCAAGTGACTTCCTTCCTAATAATAGCAGGTAATTCCCTTAATGAAGGCATAGTTTAGTTAGTTGTGATTAGAAGAGAGAAATTACCGATTGTCAAGGGGTCGGGGGAAGTTCTGCCCTTTTTATACTTATCTGGCAGAAATTATCACACGGCACTTACTCATTTCCTTCCCATACTTTCCTGAAATGCTGAGCCACGTGGGGTTGGGGGGTGTCTTGGCAACGGTTTTCCTTTCCCAATACGGCAGTGCTCAGCACACGCTGCTGTTTTGACAGTTTACAGCTCCTTAAAGCCAAGACTTTCCGTCCCCACGTGCCAAGTATATGACCTCAATGTTCGTTTTCACATGCTAAGCATGTGCTTTTTGCTTTCTTTATCAATTGAACTCAATTTTTTATTTTTTCTGTAACATGTGAAAAGTGGCAATCTAAACCTGGCTCATCTGCTCAGCTGACGTTATGTTATTTGTTGTTTATTTATTTGTTTATTTATTTTTAAAGGTATACATAAATACAATTGCAACCGCTTAGCTACTCATTGATCCTTCTTTTCACTAGACTTCGACCCCCCTCCAGCTAATCTGGTGGCCATCTTGATCATCTTACCAAACCAGGTGAAGTTCAAGAATTGAAACCCCAAATTAAGTCCATAGACACTAATTAACAGCCATGTTGGGTATTGATCTCTCAGTGGCCAAATCAGATACAATGAATACCCAGTAGCGAAAACCCCCCAAATAATTCTAACGAGGAAAAAAGTTAAAATCAGGAAAACCCCATTGATAGTAATAAGCCAACTTGGCCATAATTTTGATCTTGTCATCATAAAATGGAATTGAACAAATGGTGTACTTGCTTCAAAAATGAGGAAACTACAAAGGTAAGGTTGACAAAATGGGATTAAAGTTGTCCCGAACACGAACATTGCCCCAAATGCATGAAACAGGAATTCAGGTCCATAAAGTTCATAATGGAATAAACAACAGTAAAATAAATCCCAAACAAAATACCCAATAGAAAATGATCCAATTAACCCACCGAATTCATATGATCCATCAATTGGATTTGTGAAAAATAATGGATGTTGAAACATTGGGATACAAACTAAGACTGAAACAACAGCTTGGATAATCCCAACAAATCTAACATTGAAATTCTCCCTAGTTGCAGCATCAGCTTTTTCATAAAACCATTCTTTACCGAAAACCATTGTATTAACTAATGGTGCTAATAAATACAAAACGTGAAACCCAATGGAAAATGCAAGGATTTCATGTGCATGTAATTTAAACAGGTTATCTGATCCAGGGTAAAAACTGTATTGAATAAATGGGTCTTGGTCAATGTACCCTGCAAACATAACTAACTTATAAAGATTATTTATTTACAAAGAACTATCATGTGAGCACAACTCCTGGAAAAATGTTGAATTTGATTCGAAAAAAATAAAAAGACACGCTCATCTGCTCAGCAATCGGCACATCTTTCAATTTAAAAATTAAAACCATAATAATACGCAATAAACAATAACTAACTAATTAATTAAGTGAATCTAAAACACCTGCAAAGATCTCGGCCAATCCGATGGCACCTGGATCAGGTAAACCACCCTCAGATTCAAATTGTTTGAATTCTTCTTCACCAACATAAGAAGCCCTACCAAATTTAGCCTTCAATTTCCTAGTAGATTGTGCACCATCATTAGCAGCTTCACAAGCAATGGAAAGATCCCCATTAGTTTCAACTAAAGTTTCAACAAATGGTATCAATGTATCCATCATTGTTCTATCACCAACATTGGCCTTTGTGTACCTTTGTAAACCTTTCAACCCAGAATCTAAAGCTTCTGTCAGCATTTGGATATCAACTAATGTTTCATCCTGTGGATCATTGGCTTTCAAATAAGAATTCATAGAAGAAATGAAAATTGAATAAAGCCCACCAGATGTCCCACCCATGTAAGATTCAACCAAATCGGTAATTTCATCAAGGCATTTAACTGCATCTTTTAATTCTAATGAACCATCCTTAATTGATTTTGAAAGCCCATTAACACCAGAAAGTAAAGTTTCCCCACAATCACCATCACCTGCAACAGTATCATACCAAGTAACCTTTGGTTCAATTTCAGTAATACGTTTGTTAATATTCTCAATAATCTTTTCAACTAAATCACCATTGAATTTTAAATTAGACTTAACTTGAGATTCATGTGGTGGTTCATTAATAATAAAATCCCCTTGCGTTTCCCATTGTTTTGAATTAAATGATGAATTCCATGCAGGTGCATTAGTTGGTAAATCGAGCATTTCCAATACCTTGGCCCCATTTCCGGTTTTGGTAATGTTTAATAATGTAATGGAAAACCCTGGTCCATCTAATGAAGTAGTGAATGTACCAGTTAAAATTCTAACGGGTTTAATATTCCATTTTTCCTTCAATTGATCAACAATGATGGATTCAATTGCGTACATTTCCAGAGTGGATGTAGCACCTAAATTGTTAACTAATAAAACAACTTCATCATTCTTGTCAAATTCAACATAATGACGTTCTTCATCGTTTGGATCAAGGAGATAATTAAGTAATTTATCAACTAAAGATTCAACAGTAGGGATAGGAGACAGTCTACTAATCCCATGTTCATTATGGATCCCCATACCAATTTCAATTTCATTTTGACCAAGAATTTCAGGACCTTCTTCATCATCTTCCTCCTCCTCTTTAGCAGATAAACCAGGAATAGTAACATGATCTAATGAAGCCCCAATAGTAACTAATGATTCAATGACCTTCTTACCAAACTGAGCAACTTGGGAAACATCCAATTGAGTTTCCTTTGCAGTAAGCCCCCCAATAATTTTATGTACCAAAGCAGTCCCTGCCAAACCACGACGACCAACGAACCCATTTTTCGTTCTACCAACTGCAACATCATCTTGTACAACTAAAACTTCAACATTTTGACCAGCAGCCTTGGCTCTTTCACTAGCAAGCCCAAAATGGAGAATATCCCCCGTGTAATTCTTCACGATGATAATCCCTCCCCTTTTATTAATTTGTGGAAGTGAATTGAGCCCACTGACAATTTGTTTAACTGCAGGAGAGGCAAATACAGCACCTGCAACGGCAACATCTAATAAATTATCACCAACGAACCCGGCATGTAATGGTTCATGTCCCGAACCACCACCTGATAAAACAGTTATCTTATCCAATTCATGTTTGTGGAAAACAACACGTTCTTGAGGGATCAAGCGTAAATGAGGAGCTGCTAAACAGAGCCCCTTGAGAGATGTTAAAACTAGTTCGTTCGGTTGTTCGTATTTCCAATGTTTAGTTGCCATTGAGTTAATTAAGAAGAAATTGTGAACATGTCAAAATGACGTATTTCATTTAATGAATCCCCCCACATGAATCAATGAAAAACGCTCATGTGCTCAGCAACGTAATGTTAACTTAATATTGTAGCAAGACTTGTACAGTAAATAACATTTGGGGGAAGGGGGGGTGTTATAATACAAATTCAAGTTCATTTCTATTGGTTTATCTCCCTTTCAAATGGAATTCTAGTTGGAAAACATCAAACAGGGCTCTTTTTCAACCATTTTTGATGGGATTTTTGCCAACTATTTATACTACTGAATTAGCAAATGTCCTTGTTTGTTTGGATTAGTATTCTTACCAATTGTTATCCTTTTTCCCCTGTTTTAACCTCTTTATTGAATATTTTAATTATTTTTTATTTTTTCTCTCTTTCTCCATCTTCATTTCCAAACTTATCAATAATAAATCCAAGTTATGCCAGCGATATTCAACCAGGACGCTACTTGTATGGCTGTGTACAATTCGGAATTAACGTCGATATACTACTGTGATCCCTTTGGTAAATGCCACGAAACAACAGGTTGTTACACTCTCAGTATGTTATTTTCAACTTCACTGATAGCTTCAGTGGATGTATCACAAAGGACAGTTATTATAGTTAACACTAAGAAACAATCTGTTATTTGTGAATTAGCATACAATACACAAGTTATTAATGTTTTAATGAATAGGAAACGTGTTATTGTTGAACTTATTGATCAATTAATCATTTATGACATAGCCAGTATGAAACCATTACATAATATTCATTTAAAAGATACGAAAGTTGCACTTTGTTCATTAGATACTTCACTTATGGCATTTCAACATTCACCCGGGGCAATTACATTATTTGATACTATTAATCTTAAACCAATTCATCATTTTACACCACATAAAACTAATATACAATTAATGGTTTTTTCACCTGATGCTAAAAAATTAGCATCTGTTTCAATTCATGGTACAGTTGTTAAAGTTTATGATTTAGAAAGTTTTGAATTATGTGCAGAATTAAGAAGGGGTTCAACTAGGGCTTTAGTTCATTCAATGGCTATAAGGAATAATTTATTAGTTCTTGTTTCATCTAATGGGACTGTTCATATGTTTAATTTAGAACGAGAAAAAGAAGTAGAAGGTGATTTACAACATGTTGGTGTTAGTAAAGCTTCTTTACCTAATGCAGTTAATTCTTATTTGACACCTAAAAGGGGGTTCAAATCTTTCCATTTAGAAAATAAAAATAAAGTTAAAAATAAAATTAATAATGGGAATTGTACAATTGCATTAGCGCAGGATGTAATGTTTGTCGGTTGGGACCATGGATTGGATAAATATGATTTTAAAGGTGATTTAATAACCCATGTGGATATCTAAATGAGTTGTTAAGAAATAGTTAACTGTAATTACTTAAATAAATAATAATAAAAATCAAATCATTTATCTAGCAAAGGTAATATTATTTTAATATATTATGAGTTTTATGATATAATATAATACTTTAACCCTCGTAGTACTTATTCATTTAATCATTAATAATGTTACATCTGCTGAGCACAGATCTCCTTCCTTGATGTTTAAATAAAAAAATTTTTTAAAAGAACATTTAAAGATTGAGAATGAAATTTATATACTTTAACCCCACGATTAAGTAACAATGTCAGGCCAAAGAAAGCTCCAACAGGAGATGGACCGTGTGTTCAAGAAGATTGTTGAAGGGCTTGAGATTTTTGATGGGATTTATGAACGTCACCAAAGTGCAGGCAATGCTTCACAGAAGGACAAATTGGAAAACGACCTTAAAAAGGAAATTAAAAAACTGCAAAGGTTCCGTGAACAAGTGAAGAATTGGCAAACAGGAAGTGAAATTAAGGATAAGGCTGCACTTATTGAACATAGGAAACTCGTTGAAACTGCCATGGAAAAATATAAGGATGTTGAAAAGGGATCGAAATTAAAAGCTTATTCGGATATTAGTTTAGCTGCTATTGATGCCCCCTTAGTAGAAAATGAAGCAACTGTTTTTGTTAAAACTGCTTTAGAATCTCTTACCCAACAAACAGAGCAAATGGAAGCAGAAATGGATAAATTAACGGGAGGGAAAAAGGGTAAAAAGAAAGATTTTGTTAGTGAAGAACGTAAACGTGAACTTGTTGAACTTCTCTCAACGCATCAATGGCATATAGAGAAACTTGAAGCTATTCAAAGACTTTTACAAAATGAACAACTGCCCGTTGAATCTGTTATGGAAATTGTTGATGATGTACAATATTACATTGATGATAATGAAAGTCCCGACTTTTTATATGATGATTCCATTTATGATGGGTTAGACCTTGATGTGGAAGTTGATGAAGCTGCTGAGATAAATGATGTTAATGAAGCAAATGTTACGATACCGTCATCGTCCGCCAGTATGGTCAGTTCAAATGCAAATGCAAAGTCAGATGCAAATGCAACCCCAGCAAATTCAAGTGCCGCCAATGTGAGTGCCAATACTGTTGAACAGCCGTCGTCAAAGAGACCTATTAGTAGAGCTAATTCGATCCCATTGGAAAAACAAGTTCATCATTCAACACCTCCTAGTCTTACAAGTATAACGACACTTAAACCTGCACAAGCACCAGTTACTACTACACAGATGAATTGGTCTGCTGCTGTTGCTGCAGGTGCTGGTTCTGCTGCTGCTGCTGCTGCTTCGACGCCTAATACACCTTCTACACCTGTTGCTGCTTCTGCTTCTGCTGCTCTTACACCTGCACCTTTAGGGGGTAATACTAACGCTATTAATGCACATAGTGTCTTGGAAGCACTGAAGAAACAGCGGCCAAGTGAAGTTTCACCAAATCCATCGCAAACCTCAACACCAGTCAAACAACCGCAAACGCAAACGCAAACGCAGCAAAGCGTGCAACAAGAACAAACTACAATGGAGCATTCTTCACCTTCACCTTTACCTTCATCATTACCTTTAGGAGGTCAAATTAATGGACATACCCCATTGAAAAATGGACAATCACCCTCTCAATTAGCAGCTTCTAATAAACCAAACTTTCGTTATCTTCCACCAGGTTTACAAAATTTTATTCTTCATATTAATAAACTGAATGATGACCCAAATAGTTCATATGATGATTTCGAATCTGTTAATTTTACACCAAATTATACCTTCCCACCACCAACAATAGTACAACAATTAAATCAAAATTGGTCGAATGTTTCACATTCAAAAGATTTAAAATCTTCATTAGTAGGTATGGATTACCCAGATTTATTTTATGGTGTTTATTATGGTGTATCAAATCAAGAAAGGGAATTGGCTCAACAGGGGTTATCTGCCCTTGGTTGGAAAAAATTCGGTAATGAATGGGGACTGCCTAAACTTTCTTCAAGTGGAAACACACCTAATGGAAATGATGATTATGGTGTTTTCGATGTTACTAGATGGGCTATAGTTGACAAAGTCAATTAATAATTATTGTTTGTTTGTTTGTTTGTTTTCACCTTTTCTCTTATATCTTTATATTTTGCGCATATGTATATACTATATATGGTTAAATTAATTGAGAAATGATTTTACATGGTAATCTTCAATGAACATATTAATTGCTACATACATATCTTTTATAAAAAATGGTTTACTCTTCGTCGAACAACTTATCCTTGCCATTGTCCTTGCCATCGTCTAAACTGTAATCAGATGGGATATCACTCATATCCACATCATCATCTTCTTCGTCGTCTTCCTCTCTTTCTGAATCTTCATCTTCATCTTCAGAAACAGCTTCACCAGCTGCTAATCTTTCCTTCCTTCTTTCCTTTTTTAATCTCTTCTTTTCCTTCTTTTCATCAACTTTAGCTTTTTGTTCCTTTCTTCTTTGTTCCTTTTCTCTCTTTCTAACAGCATGTCTTTGATCCATCATATGCATTTCCCTTTCAGTTTTAGAAAATTGTGAATGATAAAGGACTTTACCAGCGCAAACCCCTTGTTCAATTTTAACTAAATCTAATTTCATTCTAGGACCAACTTCAGTTAATTTAATTGCTTTTTTCCTTTTAACATTTTCAATTTCATGAGTTTTTGCTTTTGTAAGTATATCTTCATCAATTTCAACAATTGCATCATCATCAATTTCAGAATCAGATGTAAATGTCCCTTGCATACCATTATCTAAAATAATTTCAGAAACATCTTGAACTTTTGATAAATTTGGTAATTTCTTATTTAATCTCTTTCTAATTTGAACTAATTTTTTAACACCTTTATTAACATCAACTAATTTTGTATCAATTATATAATGTCTTAAATCAATAATACCAGTTTCTTTATCTTTATTAAGTAATAAAACACGTTTAATTGTATTAACTTTTGTTTCAGTTGGATTAATTGGTGGGAACATATTTTGAAAAGCTGTAATTATTAATTTTTCTTGTGGTTCAGCATCCTTTGGATTTTTAAATCCATTCATAACTAATAATGGTGGTGACATATATTCAGGTGCTGATTTTGAAAGTGATTTTGGTGTTTTAGCAAATTTATTAATATCTTTTTGTAATGAATATTCTAAAATTTTAAATGAAATCGTTGGTCCATGTGGCATTGATGACATTCTTAAATGAGTTGAACCTGTTTCTTCATTTTGTGAAAAAATCATAAAATATGAAACACCTAATGGCCCAGCCATAACAATAAAATCTTTTAATTTATTAGATTTCCTCTCTCTTAAATTAATTGCTGTATGTGGTTGAACCATATTTCTAGTATCCTTTACTAATTGTGTTAATGTATGGTTTTCTAATGCGGTACCTAGATGAATAACCATGGATCGAGGAATCGACTTGAACGTCTCTTCTGATTCCTTAGCATGAGTTCTTTTTTTTTGTCTTCTCTTGGCCATTTTGAATTTATAGAAGAGTAGTAAGTAGTATATAGAGATTGATTTAAAGAGTGAAAATTTAATCTTTTAAAAATTTTTTTTTTTTTAAAAAAATTAAAAAAAAAAATTCATTACAAATTTAAATATCTACTAATACTCTACTAATAGTAAAATGGCACTTTCTGGTAAATCATCCAAGTCTGCTAAGAAGATTACTAAGAATTATATTTCTGAACTTAAGAAAAAGCTAGCTGCTGGAAAAGACACTGAAAAAAAGGAAGTTTTACAGCCTAAACAAGATTCAGATGATGATGAAGATGAAGACGATGAAACTCAAATTGATGATTCTGATGTCCAATTTGAAGATTTCAATTCATTTGGTCTTAATGAAGATATACTTGATTCATTAAAATCACTTAATTTTACAAAACCTACACCAATTCAATGTAAAGCTTTACCACCTGCTTTAAAGGGTAATGATATTATTGGTATTGCACAAACTGGGTCTGGTAAAACAGCTGCATTTGCTATACCTATTTTACAATCACTTTGGGAAGCACAAACACCATATTTTGCATGTGTTTTAGCACCAACTAGAGAATTAGCATATCAAATTACAGAAACTTTTGAAGCTTTGGGTTCAAATATGGGATTAAGATGTTGTACAATTGTTGGTGGTATGGATATGGTTGATCAAGCAAAAGAATTAATGAGAAAACCACATGTTATTGTTGCTACACCAGGTAGATTAATGGATCATTTAGAAACAACTAGAGGATTTTCATTAAAATCATTAAAATATTTAGTAATGGATGAAGCTGATAGATTATTAGAATTAGAATTTGGTCCTGTTTTAGATAAAATTTTACAAGTTATCCCAAGGGATAGGAATACCTTCTTATTTTCGGCAACTTTAACTTCAAAAATTGATAAACTTCAAAGAGCTTCATTGAATCATCCAATTAAAGTTGCTGTTAATTCTAAATATTCAACAGTTGATACTTTAGAACAAACATTAATGGTTGTACCAGATGGTTTTAAAAATACTTATTTAATTCATTTAATGAATGAAAATATTGGTAAAAGTATGATTGTATTTACAAGGACATGTGCACATTGTCAACGTGTTTCCCTCTTAGCTAGACTTTTAGGATTTGAAGCAATTCCATTACATGGTCAATTAACACAAACTCAAAGATTAGGATCACTTAATAAATTCAAATCTGGTGATAAAAATATCTTAGTTGCAACTGATGTCGCAGCTAGAGGTTTAGATATCCCAAGTGTTGATATTGTTATTAATTATGATATCCCAACAGATTCAAAAGCTTATATTCATCGTGTTGGTAGAACTGCTAGAGCTGGTAGAACAGGTAAAGCTGTTAGTTTAGTTACTCAATATGATTTAGATTTGTTCTTAAAGATTGAAAGAGTTATTGGAATGAAAATGAAAAAGGAAACACCTGATAGAATGGAGATATCTGCTTTACATAACTCTGTTGATAGAGCAAGTGCTGAAGCAGTTCAAAAAGTTAAAAGATTCCATGAACATAAAAAGGAAAGAGGGTCCTTTAAAGTTAAGGGGAGGAAATAGATAATACATTTTATAAATAAGTTTAATAGAAAGTGAAAAAAAAAAAAAAAAAATCTTGCTGAGCTTTTTTAAAATCAAAGTTTCTTTCGTTGAAAAATTGAATTTCATTTCATTAAATAAAACACTTTTTAAACTAAAAAGTAAGTTAAAATGGTTAAATTATCCAATAATGATGTATGTTTTTTTCATATTTAAAGACTTAAGGGAGAATTTGTTACTAACATCCAAACCAGTTTCTTACTAAGGCTGAAGCTTTATTAGCAATCGAAGGTCATAATTATTATACATTCAGTCATAAGAGGTTATCATATTCAATAGAAGATGAAATTTCTCCAAATGAAGGTATTAAAGATTCACTTGTGCCAACATCTATTAATGAATATACTAAAGATACAAAAAGGTATCCAATTTTAATTAGAATTTCAAATGGTTTTAAGGATAAATCTAAAAAAATTAAATATTCAACAGTTGTAACACCTGAAGATATTGATTCATTTTGGATTAAATATATAGCAATTTTAAAAAGTAGTTTTGGTGATTTGAAGAAAAGTAAAAAGGCAAAGAAGGGTAAGAAATCATCAAAGAAATAGTCAAATCATCAATGAAATAATAATCAAATCTATCCATCTTGTACAATTAAATGATGATTTTGTTTGTATATTTTTTTTAGTTGTGTATAAAAGCAAAGGTGTATATGTATATATATAGTTTCGTGTGTGTATATATATATATACGTTTAAAGAAAAAGAAAAAGCAACAGCCACAGCCACAGCCACAGCAACTCGTATTAAACCCAATTGAACTATTAATGGAAAACAATGAAGTAATTAAATCATGTAAAGCTTGCTTGTAATACTCGTGTGTATTTTTTGTGGTATTAATTATAGTTAAAGCAAATGATGATGGAAAAAAAAAGCACACTTTTGTTAACTCAAGTTAAAGTTTCAATTGATATTTCATTTTGTAATAAATATACATCACTGTCAGAAATTCCACTTCTTCTTCTTATTTGGGTATTACCTAAATCAACAACTAATAAATTCCCAAAAGTTTCATCATTTTCTTCATAACATTTAAATCCATTATTTTCAGCATAAGCATTAATAATTCTCTTCATTCTATAAACTTCAAAACCAGTTGAAACATCAGTTTTTAATAAACATCTAATTTTACCAACATTTTTCATTTGTGAAACTTTTTGATTAAGGAAATTAACAGCTTCATCCTTGAATAGTCCATCTAAATCAAGTGTTGTATCATCTAATGAATGATTATGACCGAGAAATGTTGTATTTGATGCAATTTTATTGAATTTAATAACTGCATTACGTTCCTCAGTTGCTTTCCTAGATAGCATCTTAGCTAATTGATGATCACCCATAAAATACGCGTTTTGTGAATCAACTTTTAATTGCTTTTCATTAAAATGAGCATCCTTGGCAGCTTGACGGCATTCTTCGGTGATTGGTTTCCACCAATTTGGTGAGACTGCTATAAATAATGTTAGTATGTGTTGTTAATTTAAAGTTAATTAATTGTTTGTTTAAAACATACATTGATTGGTATTCATAGTAATTGAATCTATTTCTTAGAAAGAAAGAAAACGTGTCACTTAACATGAAAATAATTATTCATTGAGCAAAGCCAATCCCCGCTCATTTTTTTGTCATTATAACTAGCAATGCCCATCAAGTGGGGCGGGAAAGGTTTACTTTAAGTAAATGTATTCATTGCTTTGCTATGAACCAGTCCATTTACTGAATCTTTGTCTTTCCCCCAGTGAAAAAGGGAAATAAATCTAGATTTTCAAGACTTTTTCGGACTCAGTCACATTAAATTGCGATAAGAGATCTCTTTAAGAATGTCCTTTTAGAGTTAAGTGTGAGTTGCTAATACATTTAATAAACATTTCTCGTGTGTTATAATAGTATTGGTGTCATTTTTACATGTTCATTCACTCATTTAATACAAATTAAAGCAAAGCTGCAAAAAAAAAAGAAAAGTTGTCACAAAAGTGTCAAATTGCAAGTTTTTACAACTTTTACTTACCGGCACTCTGTTCTCCTTTTAATTTCCCTTATTTTGATGTAATTTTCAACCTTCGAAGTTACCTATATTTTAAACCAAAACCCTCTTCTTTGTCACGTGACTTTAAGCCCTTGTCAAACCCTCTTTCTATTTTTTTTTCAAAACCCACGCAAAAAAAATTATAATAAAAGAGTGAAAAATTTAATTTACTGAAAAATTACTTTTCACTTTTCCTTTTATTGAATTCATTCAAACAAAAATGGCTGCGTATGTTATTAACTTTAAGTTAAGACAATGCAAGACTTAATTGCTGTTACAGTTTTCGAACCGTTTCGGTTAAATAAATTCCATAGGATTTACCCAGTCGGTCGGCATATATCTTAAATAGATGACCCCCTCGACTCGGTTTTTCCTCTGCGTAATTTATCGCCTCAGAATGAGACTAAGTCTCAGTTCTGAGAACATTAATATTAGGCATGAGGTTGGCCGAGCGGGTGGGGTTAATACAAACATTTGCAAATTTGCTTATGTTCTTCCCCCGTTTAAAACATCTTTACTAACTCATCTTATAGTATCCCAAGACCAGAATCCCAAATCAAGAAGGCTAAGAGAGTCGAAAGAGACCAAGCTGCTGTTGCTGCTGCTAGAGACGCTAGAAAGGCCGTATGTATTATTATTATAACAATGAATTAACTGCTGGTTGTTTCTTGTTTGAAATTCATATGGAGTACTTCTAATTTAGCAAATTGATTGAATCTTTCTAGTTTATCTTTTTTTTTTTGAAATGATGAAAATCTGTCCTTTATATCGACTACCTACGGGGATGATGTCCGTTATTAACACCATCTTTCGGCTGAAAATTCAAAAAAAAAATAGAAAAGAAAATTGAAGATTCAATTTAAATGTTTGCTATTGATTGCTGTACTTTGATGAATTATTGAAACACAGTTAGTTGTATTAAATTGAAAAACGAACATTTTTACTAACACATTTATTATTATAGGCTAACAAGGAAAAGAGAGCTGCTATCTTCAAGAGAACTGAAGCTTACGTTGCTGAATACCAAGCTGCTGAAAGAGCTCTTATTGATGCTAAGAGATCTGCCAGAGCTGAAGGTTCTTACTTTGTTCCAGCTGAATCTAAGATTGTTTTCATTGTTAGAATCAAGGGTATTATGAAGATCCCACCAAAGTCAAGAAAGGTTTTCCAATTATTAAGATTAAACCAAATTAACTCTGGTGTTTTCGTTAAGGTTACCAAGGCTACTACTGAATTAATCAAGTTAGTTGAACCATACTGTGCTTTCGGTTACCCATCCCTTTCTACTATTAGACAATTAATTTACAAGAGAGGTTACGGTAAGGTTAACAAGCAAAGAGTTCCATTAACTGATAACGCTGTTGTTGAATCCGTTCTTGGTAAATTCGGTATTGAATCTGTTGAAGATTTAATCCACGAAATTTACACTTGTGGTCCAAACTTCAAGCAAGCTTCTAACTTCTTATGGCCATTCAAGCTTTCTAACCCATCTGGTGGTTGGGGTGTTAGAAGAAAGTTCCAACATTTCATCCAAGGTGGTTCTACTGGTAACAGAGAAGAATACATCAACCAATTGGTTAAGAAGATGATCTAAGTTTGTTATTAACTTACTTTCTAATTAATTAATTAAAAAACCCGCTTTTTTAAAAATACCTATAAAGATAAATTAAAATTTTCGATATTTTTACACATATACTTGTAAACTGTTCACAACATTCCTCGTACCCCCATTAACTTTGACTAAACCCTATCAAAGAAACCCTGTATTAAGTAATGAAAAGTTTTTTTTTGTTCTTCGTTTTTTTTTCAATATTTTCACAACACTTTTTTCTTTCTAAGAAACAAACACCAATTGGACATTAGAACCAGAAGGTTCTCTTATCAATTAATCGTGTTAGTTTCTTAAATTATAATAATTAATATGAACGTTATCAACATGATGAAGAACACAACAGTTGTTTAATTTCAACTAGCTACGGCAATGACGTTTGAAAATACACCATCTTTCGGGGCTGAGATAATGTTCACTTGTAATACCTACTGTAATACCTAATCAATGTAGTACTAATAGCAAAACACATCTAACTCCCTGTTCATAACAACTTTTTGAAATTTCTAGTTGTTTCTGGTTCTTTCTATAATCTTATAAAAAGGTCACGTGACCTTTCTCTATTTTCAAGTATTTAACATGAAAAAAATCCCAATACGTTTAATTTTTTTTTACCTTTTCTTTCCTTCCTTTTCATACAATATAAATAGATAAATGTCAGGTTTACCAGAAGATTTTGACCCAGAAAACCCAGATAACTTAGGAGAAATTGAAAAGCAATTTGCTGTTAAAGCAGTTCAACAAATGGAAGTTTATTGGAATTTATTAACTGCAATTCAAGGTTCAAAACTTAAATTAACTAAATTCGATGATGAAATTGTTGAAGAATTCTTTAATGATTTCCCGGAATATAAAGATCCAGCTAAATTAAAACTTGTTAATGAAGAAGATTTAAAATCTGCTGATGGTAAAAAAAGATGGAGAGATTATTTAAAGAAATTCGAAGATAAAATTGAAGATTATAATTTTGGTACTCTTATGAGAGCTGATTCTTCAAAGGAATATGATCAAGATTCAATTTTTGTTGTTAGATTACAATTTTACGCTTTTGAAATTGCTAGAAATAGAGCTGGTTTAAATGATTGGATTAAGAAATAATTTACCTTAGTTTAGTTTAGTTGTGTACATTCTTTAATAATATTTAATTAGTAGATATTGATTGAGCTTTGCTAATTTAAGTTTCTTAAAGTGAATTCACAAAAATTATAACCTTATCGCAAGAATGAGATAAAATAAAATAAAATTCTTATGATATCGATCTCAATCTCAATCTCGATATGAAGTGAAGTATAGTTAAGTTAAGTAGAGTAAAGTTTAAATAAAAAAAAAAATATTGTTTAATGATGATGAGTGTGTTCATTAGCGTGATCTTTATCTTGAACGATTTCAGAAGTTGTTGGTTCTTCTTCATTTATAACCTTATTATCATCATTGTCTTCCTTAGGATTTGCAACGAATTGAATACTAACATTCTTAACAACATGAAATTCATCTTGGATACCTTGACTTAAAGAATCACTGATTTCACCCATTTTATCCAAAGTTAATTTATTTTCATATGGTTTATCAAATTGACCAACACCTAATTTAATTAAAACATTCATATTAGTACCTGATGGTAAAATATTTAATTCTTTAATTAAAACATGAGAATCCAGTTTCATTAAATTAACATTAATAGAATCTTCAATTTGACCATATTTTGGGTCTTCCATTGGTAATGCCTTATCAATTAATTCTTTAAATGATTGAACAACACCAGAAATACCAACTTTCATAATCAGCATACTAACAATTAAACCACCAACACAATCCATCCAATAAATATTAAGGAAATAACCCATTGAAATAGTAGTAACGGCAACAACAGAAGTTAATGAATCAACACGATGATGCCAAGCATTAGCAATTAAAACTTTAGAATTTAATCTTTCACCAACTTGTTTAGTAGCACGGAAAAGCCATTCTTTAACAGCAATAGAACCTAAAGCTAACCAAGCAGCATTAATATTAGTACTACCAGGAGTTGTTTCAATATGAGTATGGGAATGACCATGAGTAAGATGTAAAGTATGCATTAATTCATGAGCAGATTCAGGAATCAGTGGGACAATCATTTCATAAAATGAAGACCAACCAATTTGGAAACCTGCATAAAGTAAGATAAATGAAACCATGAAAGAACCAAAAGTTTCAATTTTACCATAACCTAATGGGTAAAGTTTATTTGGACTTTTAGTTGTATATCTAACAGTTGAAAGAGTTAAAACATCAGAAATTAAATCACCAACAGCGTGAACAGCATCTGCAATTAAAGCTTGAGAATGGAAAAAAACCCCACCAATAAATTTAGTAACTGCCATTGATGCATTAACACCAAAACCAACCCAAGTAATTTTAACACCTTCATTAGCAAGATTTTTTGTATTATATAATTCTAATGCTTCAGATGAATGCCCATGTGTATGAGTATGACCCTCATGAGCTTGTTTCCCAAACATTTCAGCCAGTGGGGTATGTGGGTTAAAGAAATCTTTAACTCTTGTCCAAAGTGTATCCTTTTTAGGGTTCAAATTAATGGTGAAATCTTCACCGGAGAAATCCATTTTATCAAGTTCTGGGTATTCAGCATGTGAATGCCCATGACCAATTGGTTTAGTAGGGTTTTTACCTAATAAAAAATCCTTGTCTGTATCGATCACTTGACCGTTTCTAATTGTTGCTGTTTTTATAAGAGGTTGACCTTTTTGAATTTCGTAATAATGATGGATATTACGAGTTTCAGGAGTAACAGCATAATCATTAAGATCAATACCTTTTGTAGTGTTGAAATCTTTGCCAAGAGGTTTGTCAGATGATGAGTTTTCGTCCAATTCTGCTGCGGTTTGGCCATGACTGTGCCCTGAACATGGTTGACCACCATGGCTATGGGTGTGAGCCATACGGACAAAAAGCCCCGGCGTCAACACGGTTTTCCTTGCTGCTATTTTGATTGAAAGCATTGGATGAAAGAAGGAGATACGTGATGATAATAGTGGTACTGGGGGTGAAATTTTTCAATGAGGGGGGGGCCTCGGTCGAAATCGAAATACTGGGGAAAATGAGGGGGGGGGCTATCGGATTTTGTAATTATGGGGATTTAATGGGGATTGTATTGGGTTAATATGAAGCTGAAGACACTCTGATTTCAATGATGTAACAATGACGGTTGTGTGTGTAATATTGGTGAAGTTATTGATGTTTTTGTGTTTTGTGGGGAAAATTGATAGTTCAACTACATGCATATTTGAAGTTTTGAAAGTATTAAAATAGGAAATAATAAGATTGTCATTTAAATTCATAGTTTTTTTTGTACCTCTGTTTTTGAGGAATAGAATGAACTAACTTTGACAAACTTTGGACTTTTATTGACTATTTTATTAAATAAAATAGAAATTAACAACTGAATTAAAGTCGTAAAGTGCTGAGCAAAAACAAACGTTTACTAAAAATGACAGTTTAAAGGTTAAATAGCGTCTATTAATTTACAACCAACGTATATAATAATATTTAAGTAGATTTACATTATTGTGCAATAATTAATGCATAATCAATTCATTGCCTTTTCAAATTGCAAAAAATTGCAAAATATTCTGTGTTTCATTCAAAATAAATTAAATGGTCGCCCCATTTCAACATAAACACACGTTCCCATCTACTTCAACTGAAAAATTCATTGAAAACCCATTTAAACCCTGATTGATATTGAAAACTCTTCTGATTTTTTTTTACTTTTCATTATTTGAAATATTTCCTATTTGGGAAAAAGGTAAACAGACATTTATAACAATTTTACCTAATTGGGAAAATTGAAATCAGCCAAAGCCATTTCATTTCATTTCTTTACTTGAAGAATTAAAACCCAGTTTAAATAATACATGCTTGTGGATATTTCCAACAGTTTGAGAGTTCACAATGAAAGCGTTAACAACCTTAACAAAAAAAACAAGAGAAATAACAATAACAATAGGACAAGGTCATCTAACTGTAAACCAAAAAGTGAAGAGTTGACAGAAAAGCCAAAATATATTCATTCACAATTGTACAAAGATCCAATGGATTCATTATTTCCTTTTTATTCACCACCACACCAACCACAAATGAATAAAAAATCAACTGATAATATTGATTATACAAATTGTATTCACTTTACTAAGAACCCAATTAAAAAATATTCAAAACCAATTTCTATTTTATCAATGCAGGAAGGTAAATCAACTGCTGGTAGTCTTCAAAATAGTTTATTTGGTCCTTTAGGTAAAAATGGTGAAATTGATCCAATTAATTCACTTTTTATCCATTTACCAAATGAAAATAGATTGAAATTCGGTTATTTACAAATTGACATTGACCCATTTGGTAAAGCTTTAACTAAGAATTTACCAAAAGTTGAAGATATTGAGAAAGAACAACAAAAAGACGAAGATTTAGATTTAGATTTAGATTTAGATTTAGATTTAGATGATGATATGGATATCCTTGAGAATCAAATAAATGATCTTGCCATTAGCAACAAACCTAGACAATCTAATTGTGAATTTCCTGGTGCTTCAATGTTGAGTTGCTCTTCTCCAAGAAAGGCTAGAAATGGCCACTCTTCTCCAATTAAAGAATTAAGATTTAAACCACTTGTTACAAATAAACGAAAAGCTAATAAGACCAATTATGCCAAATGGGACAAATCAATGAATTTAAGTGCTAAGGCAATTATGAAATTTGTTGATGATAGTCTTGTTAGTTCAGATACGGAAATTTATAATTCTATGTCAATGTCAATGAGAGATGATGGGCATTTGAACATGATGGGTTCAGCTTCAATCGTTGGGATTTCTGCTGATGATTTAACCGGTGCATTACAAGAAATGGTTATTTAACTACTGAAAATAATTTGATATATATATATACATATACATGAACATGAGTATTTACTTGTCATGTAATCTTTTTGACATTATTTATAACATTTGATACTACTTAAAAGAAAAGGAACAAACAAACCATTTTAATAAAAGATGATAATATGAATTATCTATCATATATCTAAAAAGTATAATTTATTATGTACAGCTAGTTAGCTGCTATACAGGCCTTTATTACATTAATTTTTTTTTAAACGTATTTTATTCATGTACTATACACAGAGGTCATTTTATTTATAGATATTTACAAGTGTATCCATTTCCATTAAATACACGGAAAAAGGACCCAGTATAGGGTATTTTTCTCATGATATTATTAATATGCATTATTTTAATAAACTTATTTCCCTTCTTTCACTTTCACTTTCACTTTCACTTTCACTTTCACTTTCACTTTCACTTAATCCTTGTTGATGAAAACAAAACCAGGATCACCCTTTCTTTCCTGTCTCATCTGTTGCTTGGACTTGTATTCATCAGCTAATTCAACTGAAACAAGTGATTTAACTCTCAGAATTTGACCAGCTTGTTGTGGAGTGATTTTGTGGTAAACTGACTGGTGGCGTCTTCTAAGCCCAAGGGAAAGCAAAGTGTCCTTGTAAAGCTTAGGGAGACCAATAGTCGACTTCAACTGTGTGATCTTGAAATATTGTGACATCGTTAAGCTTTTTAATTGTTCAATTTCATTTTTCAGTTGAACAAATTTTTTTTTCTTTTCTTCTTTTCAACATTAAAAATGCGGCGCAGCAAAAAAAGAATAATAAAATTTTGCGGCGCATGCCTTGGTTTCGTTGAAATCATAACGTCATTTCCAATTAAAATCTATAAAATTTACTAATTGAATTGTTTTAAAAGCGGAATTAAATAGTTATTAATCCTTTTTTAATCTTAATTGCTCTCCCATTCAAAAGCTTATTTTTTCCCTTATAAAACGCTTAAATTCATAAATTTTGCATTGGTGTCACGTGACTTCACAATGATTTGTTCCTTCCCTCCCCCCTCTTTTTTTTAAAAATTGGCAAAAAAATTTACTAATGATTTTATTGTTTTAATAAAGTTTAGCAAGTTAAATTCACTTTTTGTGGGGGCAATGCTTGATCTTTTTAAGAACATTGTCCGCAAATCGCGTGATAAGCCACAGGAGGAATTAGCTGGTGATTTAAACAGGGATTCAGAAACATCAGCTGTATCGGAACTTTTACAACAACATCCAGAATATGCGTCATTTTATGAGGAATTACCACCTAGGTATTTATTAATTGACAAACTTGGTGAGGGGGCATTTTCTGTTGTTTATAAAGCTAAAGATATGAGAGAAAATGGACGTTTAATAGCTGTTAAGATTATTAAAAAACAAGGTATGAAAAGAGAACAGATTGAATCAACTAGAAGAGAAATCGCCATTATGAGAAGATTAGATCATCCTAATATTATTAAATTATATGGTTTTCAAAATTCAGATTCTTCCAACTATTGCCTTTTATTCATGGAATTAGTTTCAGGTGGGGAAATATTTAACCAAATTATTAAATATACTTATTTCTCAGAAGATTTAACAAGACATGTTATGAGACAAGTTGCTAATACTGTTAAATTTTTACATGATAGAGGAATTGTTCATAGAGATATTAAACCTGAAAATATTTTATTTGAACCAATTGAATTTTTTAAGAGATCAATAGATGAACAAAATTTAGCAAAGAGGAAATCTGATGATAATAATAAGGTTGACGAGGGGAAATTCATCAAGGGGAAAGGTGCTGGTGGTATTGGATGTGTTAAATTAGCAGATTTTGGTCTTTCAATTGATTTAGGTGAAACAGGTTCAAATATGGCTAAAACCCCATGTGGTACAGTTGGTTATACATCACCTGAACAACATTTAAATGTTGGTTATGATAAAAAAGTTGATGTTTGGGCACTTGGTTGTGTTTTATATACAATGGTTGTTGGTTTCCCACCATTTTATTCAAATACTCAAGATACTCATGATATTTCTAAAAAAGTTTCAAAGGGTGATTATAAATTTTTAAGACCATGGTTCGATGAAGTTTCAATTGAATGTAAGAATTTAATTTCAAATTTATTAACTGTTGATCCAATTAAAAGATATTCAATTGAAGAATTATTAGCTGATCCTTGGATGAATTTTGGTTATGAAGAAGATGAAATTATTTCAAGTAAACCAGCTGATGATATACCTCAAGGATCATATTTTGATCCTGCACTTTATGAAAAATTTCAAGAAACTTTAAATACTGAAAATATCGATGATTATTTCTCTGGTAATAAACTGGCTTTACCAATTGATAATTTAACAACTGGTGGTGCTGTAACACCAAGAGCTGAAGCTATTAAACTGGTTTTTAATACTGCAACTCATGCTTCAAGGTGTAAAACTCCTTTATTACCAACAGTAAGTCCATCATCTAATGTTTATGATAGTTTATGTTTAAGTTCTGGTAAAGAGGTTAGAAATGGTACTAGTACACTTTCAAGTTCAATTAGTGATTTAAGTGATTATGATGATGACGATAATAATAATAATAATGATGAACCTCAACATATTGAAGGTGTATTTTCACCATCAGATCTTGAATCAGAAGATTCCGAACTTGAAAGTAATGATGATGATGATGATGATGATGACGATGTTGATTTAGAAGATGGAGAAGAAGAAGATGACGATTTAGGTTCAGATGTTGATGAAGAAACTGAAAATTTCATTCAATCAATGGGTGAACTTAAAAAATTCAATTCACCAAGGTATCAAAGGAAGGTGACAACTACAATTAATAAGAAATCCAATTTGATCGATTCTACTACATCATCATGTATTACACCAGTTCAAAGTCATGCAACGGCTACAACTGTGACGACTGTTATGACAGTTGGGTCAACTTCACCAACTAATGGTCATCAATTACCAACAACAACAACAACTAATCCATCCATTCATAGTAAATCATCTAAATCGTCATTACAACAACAATCATTAATTGATTCATCTCATAGTGAAAGTAATTCAAGATCTGGTAGTATTGTAACATGTGAAATCCAAGAACCTGAAACTGGTAGAACGAGAAAATCATCAATTTCATTTCAAATAGCTGCTAATCCAACTGCCAACAATACCAATTCATCATTAGCAACTAGATCATCTGAAAGTATTGATGAGAATGAAGATGAACTCACCAAGGAGGATTTGGACGTTGTTGGGTTATCTGATCCTAATGAATTAGAAGAGGGTGATGACACAGAAGTTGACATTGACACACCTAAAATTAATTTGGATCGTCTGTCCTTTTCTAGTGAAACCAACGAACCACACAGAAAGTTCAATAAGGAGGATAAGAGACGTGTATTAACACATACCCCATTTTTCAAACATGAAGATGGACCTCTTGCGAAAAAAGGAAATGAAGCTGATCTGGGTGAACTCACTAGAGGATTCGATTTAAAAATGGACAACTCGAAGCTACTTGAAAGGAGAAAGAACAACTTGAAAGTATAGGTATATAAAAGAAAAAGAAAAAGAAAAAAAGAAGGGGGGAAGTTTAGTTTAGCATTTTGTATCAACATTTATAGTTTATAATGATCATATTATATTCTAAAATCATCAGTGTAGACAATAAAAAAAAAAATTAAAATATGCACATCTCTTTCTTTCTAGATCTTTCGTATACGATTTTGATTTGCCAAATGGCGTCTCCTATCTTTCTGAGCGAGCCCCCTAAGTCATTTAACACGTTTGCCATTTTGCGGGGAGTGCAATTGGCCTTAATGGGGGTTTTCAAAACTTTGAAAAGACTCACTGTGGATAAAATCGTACTTTTGATAGTGGTTAGTCTAATAGCCAATTTGGGATCCAATATCCCCACAATGATGCTCAGTGTGTTGATGCACATTATGAGTGTATTGAAACTTATTTCGGGACAAAATGGTCATTATTTGGTCAATTTATGGATAGATTACCAATGCCATGTGTTGGATTTGATGACATTGATCTGTGAGTTAATTTTGATTATTTTCCCCTCTGTTTTGGGGTTTTATAACCAATCCATCAAAGAGATCGATGAACAAATGGCACAGAGATTAGAAACAATGGATTATAAAGGGTTAATGCCAATCAGACCTAAATGTTCAAATTATTTAACTTTACCAATTTACTCTTTATTAGACCATGTGCCTCTTGATATGATAAGAAATTTTCCAATTGTTAAAGAATTAAATGGGTTCCAATTGACTCAAATGTACTTATGGGACATTACATTATTGACATGTGTACACGTTTTATCCAAATTGCCCTATATAGGATCCTTCATTACACCTATTATCACATTTTCATATAGTTATCCAATTTGTGGTGGATTAACTGCAATTTTAGGATCGATCATTTCTGTTTCATCCATTTTACCAAGATTTGTCATTCCATGCGCACCTAGGAGAATGTTCTCACTTTTTAAAACTCCTGTTTTAAATAATGAACCAATGTTAACAGAAACTCAATTTGCCAATATTTTACCCTTGGTTATATTTTTGACAACTTTTAGATTATTACAATATTTCACAGGGGTTTATTTCAATAAATTACCATTTAGTAAAAAACAAATTGATCAATGGTACAAATCAAGATCTGGTGTTTTAATCGGATATATAATTACCATTTATATCATTTCATCAATTTTAGGACCTTTTGGGTTTTTAGGAATTTTCATTGGGTTAGCAAGTATGGGGGATTTAATAGCAAAAATTACAACCTGTCCTCCCAAAACTTCATTAATCTTACCCCCCCAAAATGATGATAATGAAAAAAACGATAATAATACAAATACCAATACCACCCCAAATCAGGAAAGATCGAATTCAAGTTTACGATTAGCTGAAATGCAACGTTTATCAGAATGGATCCAAAGGGAAACTATTACAGTAGTTAATAAGAAACAATATCTTAATGATATCATTGATGATTTCAATAAATTTGTATAAATTTACTCACTTCACTTCACTTCACTTCACTTCAGTTCACTTTTTATACATATGTATAACAAAACTACCCACCCATATAAACTCAATCCCCTCTAAAACCAAACTTATGCAATAAAATAGGTAAAACAACCAATGAACCTAAACTTGCATACAAGATCAATCCTAACCACATTTTGAAATAATAAACTCGGAAGATTTGTGATTGTGTAAATGACAAAACAAATATCCCCATCATTTTAGTCAATGTTATCCCTGATAAAGTAGAAGGACCAACAGAAACCAATGCATTATGAACACCACTTTTTTTGATGGAACCATTTATTGCAGATGGTGTTTCACCAAAATTAACCAACCTTGATTCATCCCCATTTATTCCCGAATCGGGTAATTCAACAGGTTCACCCCCAGAACAACCAATAGTGAACTCTCTAGTTAAATGAATACCAAATTCAACAATTAACCCAAGACAAATTAGCAAATTAACCAAACTAACTGCATTCAAACTAATTTGCTGAATTACCATCCATGAACCAATTCCCAACATTGTTATTACCAAATAAGAGGCAAAAATTAATGAATTAATAAATGAACCCAATAACACCCAAACTATCCCACTGATGAAAAATAACCCACAAATTAACAAACTTAATGTTAATTTGATCAATCCACGGTATTGTGCAAAGAATACATAAAATGGTGAATACGCCCAAACGTTCAAATCCCCATGTTTTCCCTTAATTTCATTTAAAATCCTTTGTGAATTATGCATGGCATTAATGAAATCCCATTGAGATCTCAATGGGGTATGTGAAGTCCTGAATGCAGAACGTTTCACTCCATTGATTTCTATCCCATCATTAATTTCTTTACCCTTTATCAAATCAATTTGACTACTATAAGGTGCTTTACCTGCTAATGGACATGAATCACTATCTTGATCTAACCATGCCATAAGATACTCTAAAAAATCATCCCCCTGTGGGAACCCATCCATATTATACCCCCATTTTTTCCCCTCGTAACATGATTGACATACCCTTGGTGATGAAAATGGTGGACAAAATTCTTTCCCCGGTGTTAATGGATGACGTTTAATTGTACAACAATCATTTAAATCTGGGTTAAGCCAGAGTAAAAAATCATCAATCCAAGATGCTGGGGGTTCAGAAATTGTAGAAATTTCTGAGCGTTCTGATTCTTGGATTAAAATATTAATTAGGGAAAATGAATCACATTCAGTGAATTTAGAACATACTTTTTGTTGTTCTACCCTTTGAGTTATATCTTGATTTTCAACAATAAAATAAACTGGAGGTCCAACATTGAGAAATGAATAAATATCATTAAAATAATCGATTAAATATGAATCCAGTGGCAAAGCGATTCTTTGATCAAGTCCTAATTCTATTTGGGGTAACATGGAAATTGAAATACCTGTAATAATAACAGTTAAAGTTATAACCCAATTAAAAATTTGAGGTTTTAACAACCATGGGACATAATGTGATTTAAAATATGAATCAATGATACCAAGATATTTTCCCTGACAGTGGTAATTCTCATCCGAATCATCAGTTTTCACTTGAATAAATGATAAAACATCCAATTTCCCATTTGCTATTTTTTTCATATCTAATGATAATACCGATAAAAAAACTGTTAATTGTAATAGTGTATTAAAAACCACAGCAAGTGAAGAATAAAGTGCAAAATTTCGAACTGCTGGTACTTGAACCATACTACCTAATAAAAAACATATAGTTTGACAACAACAACTTAGAAAAATACTTGATCCAATAGTTGAAACCCCCCTTGCTATTTTTTCCTCAATCGTTAAACCTTCTTCAAATGTTTCAATATGATTAATAGAATTAAAAATGAGAAATATATTATCTACACCAACTGCAAGAATTAAAAATGGAATCACTTCTGCTATGATTAACGTTGATTTCAAACCAATCAAAGACCAAACCCCAACAGATGCAGTGACTGATAATAAAACAATGATGATTCCAATTAACCCTAATTGAAATCTCGTATGAATTAAGATTTTAAAGATTTTTGTAAAATGGGTAATTGGTTTACCCCACAATGAAACAAACTTAACATTAGGAGAATCCTTTTGAAATATATTACCCAATGCCAAAGAAGCGTATGTAAACATTACTAAATAAGAAATGATAACAATTTTAGCATCGGTATTTGTTGATTTATTAAGTTCTTTCTCTAATGAAATCTCAGTCATGAAACCTATATGCAAACCTAATTTGGTAACTTCCAAAGTTAAATTGTTTAATAAGTAATCATTCAATGTTTCTTCCCAAGCATTAGCGAATTTAATCTGATCACTCTTCAAGTCATTGTCATTATTATTTAACAATGTAATGACAATTGCTGGTGAATCCAAAACGGGTTCAGATAAATTCCCACCAAATATTAAAGATCGTTTTAATGGTTGCTGAAAGGATGGAAGGCAATCAACAGGTGATTTAGCACAATGATCAATTTGATCTTTCCAAGTTTCCTCATGAATTTGAGAAATGTCACCTTGAAAATACTGTGTAAAAGATTCTAAAACGCATCCACCCTTATCACCCAATGGTTTAAAACACACATCATCATAAGTTATTTGATTACCATCTATATCAACTGACAAATTTAAAATATCTTGTTCCTTTTCAAACCACCATTTAACAATATCAAATGATTGTAAAATTGGTCCATTATCTTTATTTGAAATAATTATTTCCTGACTTCTATAAAATGGTCCAAAACTTTCATCGAACATTTCTTTTTCAATATAAGCTTGTGAAGTAGGAGAAACCCATAAATTAACAGGATTAGTCTCCAATTTCAATTGAGTCATCCCCAAGGATAATAACAAGGCTGTCAATATACCAGTGAAGATAACTAATTTAACATTTATAGCCACGAATTTCCCCCATTTGTAAAACAAAGATTCTAATTTTTCATTGAGGGGATGTTTAGCTGTAGAACTATGGGTATTTATATCATCATAAAAGTCAACATCTGTTGTGAGATCTTGTGAGTTCATAAGTAAATCTACATTGTTGTCATCAATCAAGAACCCAACATCTTCATCATCTTCTTTACTTTTCTTTCCCCTATAATAATCATAAATGTAAAATAAGAAAAATAAGATAGTGTAACTCAAGACAAGAAAAATGGACATTAATGAAATTCCTGCAATTTCCCGATTTCTATTATCCATCACAGGATCTAATTTTGGGCATATCGATGGGCAATCAGAACATGCACATTTAAACAAAGGATCGAATGATCCATCACAATTTTTAGGATCGATGCTGAGCAACTTCTTATCAAATGCTCCTGCTGGTTCATATGATGTATTATTTAATGCATATTTGAAGTTAATTTGAAAGGGTGAACCACCTAATTCAGGTTTCTTATCACCAAGGAATTTCAAAAAATCCCAATAAGTTTCAGCACCACCACCAATTAAATCCATTAGTTGCACCAAATTTAATGAATTTACAGGAATCGAAGAATCCTTGAGCAAAATTAGACCCATTGACAAAAAAATCCATTTCATCAACAACTGTGTTTCCCTCTGAATCTTTCTGAGTTTTCAAAACAGAAACAAACTGCGATTGATCAGGAGAACAAGACATATGACAAAAAAGTTGTCTGAAGTTATCCCTACAAGCTGGACAAGATGCAATTAACGGGTCGACCCTTTCCAAATGGGTTTCCAATGCATCCAATTGTGATTTATCACAGCAAGCGTAATCTTTATCTCTCCAAGCGTCACCACAGATAGAAATGAGCTGATTATATTCGTCAGGGGCAAGTTTTGCGGGGGGATTTTGTCCTACTAGGGGTAATCTGGGACCAAATAATCCCAAGGGAGCACCAGATCCTAAAAGTGTGCATTTCCCATGAGAAAAATCCATAATGTTAAAGTAGTAACAGGATAAGATAGATAGCAAGATTAGATATTTTTAATTTTATTATTTTCAATTTTCAATTTTAATTTTTTTTTTATTTACAAACTTTAGATTACAAAAAAGTAAACCTATGACGAAAACATTTTCTTTTTTATAAACTTGTTTAAAAGATGGACACGGGGGAACTAGAACTTGACCAAATTTTACCCAATGATAACTTGGTAATGGGTCCCAACGGTGTTCAAAACACGGCTCAAAAGACACAACAGGCAAATGTTGAATCGGCTTTTAATAATAACACACTTGATCTTGAACCGAACCCTTTTGAAAAGTCCTTTGCACGTAATGATGACCCACAAATGGGGGGTAATAAGATGCCCATTGCCCCACCAGAGTTAACGGTGAGTCTTTCGAGTGTTTTAAGTGGTGATTTGGGCCAAGATCAACCACAACAGCAAACTCAACAAGTTCAACAAGTTCAACAACAGCAACAACAGCAATCCCCACAGTTTCAACAGATGCCTAGTAATACGCAACTGCGTTTTAGTGGTATGGGGATGACACCTCCTGTTTTAACACCTGGGGGGACAAGAAGATTACCAGCCTCTTCACTGTTACCTCCCATTCCGGGTGTTTTATCACCGGGTGGTAGTATTATAGGAACCCCTGGGATATGGAATACATTATTTACAGGTTCTAATAGTAGTAATCATATTAATGGACTGAACAAAGACCCAACAGATTTGAACCATCCAATCCCATCAAATGTGAGTTTAGCTGATCATCAACAGGTTCAACAACAAGTTCAACAAGTTCAACAACAACAGGCACAACAACAGCAGGCACAGTTACTTAGTAATGATACTGTTTCTACTACCCCAGCTATGGGGGATTCACAACAACAACAATTATACAACATGGTTATTAATACCAAAAAATCAGGATTAACACCTAACGAATCAATGATGAGAACGGGATTAACACCAGGTGGAAACCTACTAAATCAATTCACCAATATGACATCAATGGAGAATGGTCAAATGACCCCTGGGCTGATGTCCATTTTAGCAGCAAGTAATGAATTAGCAGCACAACAATCTCAACAAGCTAGGGCACAAACGCAACCGCAACCGCAACCGCAACCGCAAATGCAAATACAACCGCAAACGAATCAACAGCAACAACAACAACAGCAACAACATATTCCTCAGCAATTACCATTACAAATTCAAATGCCTAATGATTTTGCTAACAATGATAACAATAACAATTTAGTTGAGGAAAAGGTCCCAGTTAGTGCCCAAATATCCAATGGGGTGCGTCCGGTGAGGATTACTAGGAAGAGATCACAAACGGCAAATAACACGCCAGAAGTTGAAGAACCAGTTAAGAAGAAACCCGCTGGTAGAAAGGCAGCAAATGGTAAAAAGGCCAAATCAGCAACGCAAAGTTCCAATGGACCTGGAAGAAAGAGAAAGAGTGGGGTTAGTGAACAGGAAAAACGTAAATCTTTCCTTGAACGTAATCGTGTTGCTGCTTCTAAATGTAGGGAAAGAAAGAAACAAATGATTGAACAAATGAAGATTGATTTGAAAAATCAGGAGGTTGAGAATGAAGCTCTACGTGTTCAAATTGACAAATTAAGAGATTATGCATTGACTTTGCGTAGTGTTGTTGTTTCTCATAGTAACTGTCCAGCTTTGGAAGAATCAGTTGGTGGGAAGGAAGCTTTGGCAACTATTTTTAATGGGGCTGAAAGTAAGGAAATTTCAGCACATGTTTTACCATCCTTTTTGACAGAGATGGTGAGCAAGAGATCTAAGGAGGAAGAGAAGGAAAATGAGAATGAGAATAATAAGAAGCAAAAGGATGATGATGATGATGATGATGAAGTGGAAGAGTAGTAGTACCTTTGTAAAATATTTTGTACGATATCATGATAATACAGTAACGTATTTTTTTTGGAAAAAAGGGTGGATATAGCTAGCGAAGATGTTGTTATTATGAACTCAAAACATGGAAGAGTCAATTTTAGCGCTAAAATCATCATCACCTCGCACGCAGCTATTATAAACAATATTTTTCCAATTGGGAGAAATGGCTCATTTGATCAAGCTCTATAAACCTGTTGTGCAATTGACAATTGTTTAATACAGGATAAGCTTAATAATTGTATCCCACTGAGCTTACCATAAACGTTCATTCAATGATAGTATATAAATATTAAATTCGGAGTTTCAAATGAATGACAAAAAAAATGCAAGTCATTGATTGTCTCAAACACTTTTTCCTCCTAATAAACACAAATGTCCTTCAATTACATCAAAAATGCCGGCAAGTTTCTCTGCATTGGGAGAAACTATATGGCCCACATTCACGAACTCAACAATCAAGTGCCATCTGAACCTTTTTTCTTCCTTAAGCCACGTTCTTCTGTTTTGAAACCAGGCGAGGGCGACATTTTGATTCCTAAGAATGTTGTTGCACACCACGAAGTTGAATTGGCTTGTATCATTGGCAAGGACTTGAAGAACCTTGACCCAAACACTTTTGGGCCTAAAGAAGCCCTCGATGCCATTGATGGTTATGCTTTAGCCATCGATATGACTGCTAGAAACGTTCAAGACAAAGCCAAGTCTAAGGGTTTACCATGGTCTATTGGGAAGGGTTTTGATACTTTCATGCCACTTTCAGCCTTTATCCCAAAATCTGAAATCCCTGATCCTTACAACGTTGAGTTGAATTTCGCCGTTAATGGGGAATTAAGACAACATGATAAGACCGATCTCATGATCTTCCCAATCCACAAGTTCCTCTCTATGATGAGTTCCATTATGACTATTGAAAAGGGTGATGTTATCTTAACAGGTACCCCTAAGGGTGTCGGTGCTTTAAAGCCAGGTGATAACGTCGAAGCTTGGATCGAAGTTAACGGGAAGAGAATCCACGAAGCCGACTTGAACTTCCACTGTAGTGAAAAGCCTGGGCCTTATGAGTTTAAGTTATAATTAGTTAACTTATTTATTTACTTACTTTATTCCACTTATTATATACATTTTTATTATTCATGAGCATTTTTTTGTCGTTTGAAATAGAAGATAAATGGTGAGATCGGGTTAATATTACCCACGTTATCTATTTATCACTATTAACGTATTATTGCCCATACTTGGCAACCCGCGATAATAATCAAATTACATATTATTACTATTA
Source organism: Saturnispora sanitii (assembly GCA_030563185.1). Taxonomy (NCBI): domain Eukaryota; kingdom Fungi; phylum Ascomycota; class Pichiomycetes; order Pichiales; family Pichiaceae; genus Saturnispora; species Saturnispora sanitii. The sequence continues at coordinate 221,216 of JAKUBF010000010.1, read as the reverse complement.
CATATTATTATTATTATTATTATTATTATTATTAACGGAGGTTAAATTGAGGATGAAAAAAGTCATCATCGATATTAATTTAATCAGTCACCTTTATCGTTAAAAGATGTCAGAAACACACCAAGCAGAATACTTACCAGCTGATGAATTAGCAATCTCTTCAGTACTACAAGGTGGGTACAACCACCCACTTTTAAGAGTTTGGCAAAGCGAAAGACAACTTCAAAAGAACATGTTCATTTTCCCATTATTCGTTTCTGATGATCCCGATGAAGAAACTGCAATCCCATCTCTTCCAAACATTAAGAGATTCGGTATTAACAAGATCGTGCCATATGTTGAAACTTTAGTTAAAAAGGGTCTTAAATCTGTTATTCTTTTCGGGATTGTTAAGAATGAACTTAAGGATGAAGAAGGTTCACCAGCTGATGATCCAAATGGTCCAGTCATTTTAACTGTTAAAGCTTTGAAAAAGGCTTTCCCATCTCTTTATATCATGTGTGATGTTTGTCTGTGTGAATACACTTCTCATGGTCATTGTGGTGTTCTTTACAATGATGGTACTATCAATACTGAATTATCCATTAGAAGAATTGCTGCTGTTGCTGTTAATTACGCAAAGGCTGGTGCAAATTGTGTTGCCCCATCTGATATGATTGATGGTAGAATCAAGGCTATTAAGAGGGGGTTAATTAATGCTGGTCTTGCTAATAAGACTTTTGTTATGTCTTACTCTGCTAAATTCAGTGGATCCCTTTATGGTCCTTTCAGAGATGCTGCCGGGTCTTGTCCTTCCCATGGTGATAGAAGATGTTATCAATTACCTTCTGGCGGTGCTGGTTTAGCTAGAAGAGCTTTAGTTAGAGATATGGATGAAGGTGCTGATGGGATCATTGTTAAACCATCCACTTTTTATTTAGACGTTGTTAGAGATGCAAGTGAAATTTGTAAAGATTACCCAATTTGTTGTTATCATGTTTCTGGTGAATATGCCATGCTTCATGCAGCTGCTGAAAAGGGTGTTGCCGATTTAAAAGGCCTTGCATTTGAAAGTCATTATGGGTTCTTAAGAGCAGGTGCTAGATTGATTATTAGTTATTTAACACCAGAATTCTTAGATTGGTTAGAAGGCCCTGAAAAAGCTTAAATGGATTCTTGTTATTTTGTACATACACTAGATTTATATATATAAATGAACGAACAATTTGTAAGCTAGCTAGCTAAATTATCTGCTTTTTCTAAGCCGCCAACATTGGTTCTTGATTTTGTTCTTGTCTTTCTTGTTGCTTATCAGATGAATCCAGTTCATCTTGGGCAATCTTCGTATTAGGAACACTAGGCATATCCACATGGACTTCTTCTTCTTCTGGTTGTTTAACAGTTGAATCCTTAACCATTCCCAACTCTTTCTGTATTTCTAATAACTCTTGATCAACTTCTAATTCTTCAGTACTAGTTAAAACTTCACTTAACCGTTCACTTAATTCTTGTTGATATGCAATCCCATCAGCAGTTTCATCCAAAATACGATCAACTTTATCCACACTTAATTCCTTATTAATTTTCTTAAGAACATTATTCCCCATTTCCAAACCATTAAGAACATCCTTTTCAATCAATTTGAATTCAATAGTTTGGATAACTTCTTCTAAAGTATCAGATTGGGTTTCCAATTGTAAAAGCAAACTCTCTTGTCTCTTTTTCTTCCTAAGTGCCAATTTTGCCTTTTCCCTGTTATTCTTGATATTATCCTTTGCTATCTGTGTTTCCTGTTCAATTACTATGGATAATCGACGTTTATATTGATCCAATTTATCCCGTTGGACTTTAAGTTTAAGAATCGCCCTGTCATGTGCTGTCACTTCTGGGCCTTTTGCACTTGTCTTTGAACCTGTTTGTCCCATTGATATATAGCTTTAAAATAATCGCTATTAATGATGATGTAGTATTGAATGAATAAATGCATGCGCCGCTTTACTACCTTTTTTCTCGCACAAGATAGCAAAGCAAATGCGGCGCATGCATGTTTTTATTCAAAAATTTTTTTTTTCTTTTCTTTCTTTAAAGAAACGTTTTTCACTATTTTATAAAGAATACTATATAATATATATCAATTGAAATGGAATACGGTAGGGAGTATTTGAAATCATACGGCTGGAATGAAGGTCAAGCTTTACAAACAGGTGGGATTGCAAAACCTATTCTCGTGAAGCATAAATTTGATCAAAAAGGTCTTGGTTCAAACCCTCAAGATAATGTTGCATGGTGGGAACGTGTTTTCGATGGACAACTTAAATCAATGCAATTGGGAGATCAAGGGTTCATTCAAAATGAAGAATTAAAAAAAGATGTGGATTTAGAAGATAGGAGGAGAAATTCCCCACTTTATAAAGTTTTCGTTAAGGGACAAGGACTTAAGGGTAGTATTAAACAACAGGATGATGATGTTATTAAAGTACAAAAAGAAACTTCTCAACTGATGGTTTTTGATTTAGATAGTGAAGATGAAAAGGAGGACAAATCAAGATCAAGTAAGAAAAAAGCTAAGAAATTGGCAAAATTGGAGAAAAAGCAACACAAGGCAGCTAAAAAGGAAAAGAAATTGTTGAAACGTGCTAAGAAGGCAAAGAAAGCTGCTAAGAAGGCAAAGAAATTACAAAAAGATTAATTTAACTAATTTTTTTCTCTTTTTTTTTCGGGACACACTCGCTGAGCAGATGAGCGCGCGTATTGGATTTGCTGAGCACATTCACCTTTTCGGCAATCGGAAAATCAGAAAGTCGTTCGATTTTGAATTTTTAAGAAACGAAGAAAAAAAAAAAAATAAAGAATGTATTATGTGCATTTGAAAGCTTCTTCTCTTTTTGAAATACTGCCACAGCTAAAGATGCCACTGAACACGCAGCAGTTTGCGCCAATTGATTTTACAAAATTCAGCTACCCGACAGCTACTGCATACCCTCAACAAATGGGGTATTTCCAGTCATTGCCAGAGGCTACTCAGCATTTTCAACAACCTCAACAAGTTCAACAGCAACAACAACAACAGGGGTACCATTCTTCGTATTTTTACCATCCTCCTCCATTACCTCAATTGCAGATATACTGTCCATCTCCTTCCCTTTCTTCTACTTCTAGCACCAATTCTACATTCGATGCTCAAAGACAAATGAGAATTGAAAATCATAGAGTTAAATCTCATCAACAATATTCTCAGCAGAGATCCAATTCAGATCTTGCCATTCAAAGATCTAAGAGGAATTCACCGCCCGATTCACTGGATGAACCAAAACGTAAATATAAATATAAATCACAATCACAAAAATTCATATCATCAACTAATTATATCCCCGCTGATCAATCTGCACAAATTGATCAATTTTCAAAGGAAGATTTAATAATTTTGAAAAATATTTTACCAATGGCTGAAATTCATAAATGGAAATTCATTTCTAATAAATTATCAAAGATTAAATCAAAGAAATTAACTTCTGAATATTGTATTAATAAATTTCATCAAATGTACAATTTACCATTTAATCCACATAATTCTCCACTTGATGCTAATTATAGTTTAAAATTGAATTCATCAGGTCAAACATTAGCTCAGGGTGAAAATTTCGAGGGTTTAGTTGGTTCAAGTTTAGGTTATATACTTAATAAAGATGGTTGGAATTTAATTGATTAAATTTATTATCTGTTGACTTTTTTTTGTTTAGCTTTACTTGCTCCCACCATGTTTAGAATGGCATGACATAGCTTTTATTACTTTTTTTATATCTATATATACATACATACCCGATTATCATCCGAATTTATTAGTGTAATACAATTTCTATATAATTTTAATATTTTTCTTTCAGTTGTTTTTAAGTGGTTTTTATTTCAAATAATTTAGTAATAAAAAAAAGATAAAGAATGGAATGTAATGAAGATTGAATACAAGCCAAGCCGGTTTATTTAATTAAATTATGTATGAAAAATCACACTAATTTTTTTTTTTTTCGTTTTTTGCTTTCACCTGATTCTACTACACTCAATATACCAACAATATGTCAAGGATAATTCAACAACAAGCTAAATATACATTAGGTTTTAAGAAATACTTAATGGGTAAACATACACCATTTTCACTTATTCATGATGTCCCACTTAATGCCAATTCATCTAATAAAACCGTTGATATGATTGTTGAAATCCCAAGATATGAACAGGGGAAATTTGAAATTTCCAAAGAATTAGAGGGGAACCCAATTATTCAAGATACTAAGAAGGGTAAACTTAGATTTATTAATAATATTTTCCCATTTAATGGATACCCAGTTAATTATGGTGCATTATCACAAACTTGGGAAGATCCAACATTAAATGTTAAAATTGGGAATGAAGAATATTTCGGTGATAATGATCCATTAGATGTTTGTGAAATTTCTGATGAAAATAGTATCATTGGGGAGATTAAAAAAGTTAAAATTTTAGGTTGTTTAGCAATGATTGATGATGGTGAATTAGATTGGAAATTATTAACAATTTCAACAAATCATAAATTAAGTGAAAAATTAAATAACCCTGATGATGTTGAAAGGGAAATGCCAGGGCTTTTAAAAGATTTAACTACTTGGTTTAAGAATTATAAACTTCCAATGGGGAAACCAGAAAATGAATTTGGTTTTGAGGGGAAATGGTTAGATCAAGCTAAAGCTTGGGAAATTATTGAAGAATGTCATGATAGATGGTTAAAACTTGTTAATGGGGGAATTAAAGGTAATAAATTCCCTAATGTTGTTAATTGGACTTTGAACAGTACTCCAGGGTTTAAACAACACTCAGGTGAAATTTCAATCCAAGAAGAACGTTTAAATGACCAACCAATACCTGAAGAAGTCAATAAAATTTTCTACTATAAACATTAAAGAATGATTTTGATGTTGGTTGATTATTGGAAATTAATTACTGTATATAGCTGTATATATAAAAATATATTTTGTATATTAAAAAAACAAGATTAATTAAAAGAAGGTATCGATCAACGAGACCAAGAGTTAAATTAAATAGATGGCATATCCAACCATTCCCATTCATTACCTACACCCTGATGTTGTTTCGACTTTTCTCTTTGTTGTTGTTGTAATCGTGACTGAGGTTGAAAATTTTGTTGCTGTTGCTTCTGTTTCGGTTGAGACGACGGCTGAATATTAAAAGTTGGTAAACTCGATGACATGAGGATATCATTTGAACCCCTTATTGAATCAAAATTCATATCGAAATCATTAAGCAAGAAATTTGCATCAATGATTGGACTATTATTGATACCATTATTAGTCAAACTTCCAGAGTTCGGGATAATATTTTGTGGTCTATCGGATCCATTTAGGGTATTGGAAAGTCTCCTCTTTGCAGCAGAACTTGAAAGGTTAGGATTAGATGTAGATACAGTACTTAATGAACCTGCACCACCTGAATTAGGAGTTGATGAAATAGATTTTTTCTTAGTTGTTGTACCTCTTTGACGTTTTTTAATAACATCAGTTTTCATACTTAATGGCCTAACAACACCATGAAGTTTAAGAAATAAACCACATGCATTACATAATGGTTGACCTTCAGGATTTCTCCTCCATAAAGGAGTTGTTTTAGTTTGACAATTTGTACAAGAAATATCATCCTCATTATTATTACCACCACTGGATGTTTTTGGGGTTGTAGAATCTGATTTTTTACCACGACGTTGAGGTGCTGAAATTTTTCTCTTCCCATTCAAAGATGTAGAAACAGTTGGTGCAGAAGAAGAAGGTTGTTGCATTTGCATTTGTAGTTGCATTTGCATTGGAATTTGAGTCTGAGATTGAGATTGAGATTGTTGTTGTTTCTTCTGGGAATTGGGTATCGGTTTATTAACGTTGTAAATCATATTGATATCACCATCAAAATCCATCCCATTAGTTGATACCGGAGTTGAATCAAATGGGGTAGATTTAAGCCCAAAATAATTTGGGGAATCTTGCATAACAAGTGGACTATTATCATAATTAGAATGTAAACTTGAAGGTCTAATACCACCTGAAAAACTATTAGATTGTGAATGTGATATACTATTATGATGTTGAATTGTAAAACTAGCTTGTCTATGAAGAGGAGTAGTTGAAGCTAATGAAACGTATGAATCTCTTCTTGTACTTACAGGAATCCCACTAATCCCCATTGGGGAACCAGCAGTGTTAACAGAAGAGGGTAAAAACATATCTTCAGGAATAGGAGTATATTCTTCAAAATCCAAGTTAATCATATCTAAGTCAACGTCGTTATTACCAAAATTGAAGTTATTTCCATTGGAATTTGAATTTAAATTTGAATTCTGCTGCTGTTGCTGTTGCTGAGTCATCATAATCGATTGCGACAACTTCGACGGCTGTGAAGCAGCCAGTGGTGCAATACTCTGTCTTCTAAATGCCGGTTGAGAATCGGCGTTATCGACAAGATAGTTGTCATTAGAGGACAATGATTTGATATGTTCAAGGTAGTTGAAGTCATCATTGGCTGTGTTTTTAAATGATTCTGATTGTTGTAAAGGCACCGCAGCGACAATCTCCGCATCATGAATTGCCAACTCGGGGAACTGCGGCCACGCCTCGTTTTCGTGGGCGGCCCTAGATGCCTTTCTAGCATTTCTAATTTGAAGGGTTTTGTTTTCAATGAACATGAGCCGCCAAGCAAGGTTTCGGACCCGTTCAAAATGTGGCAGTTGTGTGGCGTCCCTTTTGTTATAGGCTTTCCACAACGCCAGCGTCGTTGCGGCGTCAGTGATGCCCTGAGTCATATTAATTGGGAAAAGCTGGATTGCATATTGATGTCTGTTGGAACAAATTGAAATTTCAACCGCGAAATTCAAGTTTCAAAAGAGGCTCAGCAACGTTTTTGCCATCAATTGTTATTTTTCAATTTTTTTTCTATGACCAGTTGTTGATTTTAGGTGAGTAAGAAGAAGGAAATATATATTTAAATTTTGTTAAATACAGTAATATTATTGTGTACAAAAAATGGGGGAAAAAGAAACGGAGTCTATTGATTGAACTTTGATATTTTGAAATTTATTAATCAAAATGTCTGAATTTAACAATGAAAAGACCATGTTTGATCAAAAAAATAATCTTTATATCTTTTAAATATACAAATGGAGTAACGAACTTAATCACTATCATTTAAAAAAAAAAAGAGGCGAAATATAGTTGCAAATGAAAAATATACATACACATTTTGTTCCAACATTTTTTTTTTTTTCTATCTTTTCTTCAAGTTTTATTAGAAGATACACGCACAATGGTTCTTTCACCAGCAGAGAAGTCATACACCTTTGCAGGATTGATTGCAAATCCTATATCTCGAGCTGATTCACGTTTGGCGAGTCAATACAGACCTTTAAAAGCTACATGTTCTATTTTACCAAATTCAAATGGTTCTTCAAGGATATACACTTCAGATGGTATAGAATGTATCACCAGTCTTAAAACTCAAGTGGTTCGTTCTGATGATATAAATGAACTTATTCATGTTGATTTGGATTTACAAGGGGAAAGAGATGATACTCTTTTAACAACTAATTCAATTTCACTTTTAAAGAATAGTTTATTAAATACATTTGATAAAATTCATTTAAAAATTACAGAAAAATACTATTTTAAACTTAATATTAATATATCTATATTAGCAACACCTGAAGATTTTCAATCTTCAAATTATACATTACAAAATTTATTAGAATTAATTTCAATGGGGGTATATTTATCATTAAAATCAACTAAAATCCCATTATTAACAAGTGAAGAAAATGATGGTGATATAGAAGAAGAACCAACTTTTAATGATGATTGGGAAGAAGCTAAAATGTTATTACCAAAAGATACAAACCCAATTTTATTATTTGTTCCTTGTATCGCTAATAAAAATGTCATTATTGATCCAAGTTTAGAAGAATTACAAGTTTTACAACATGCTATTTGTATTGGTTATTTAAATGGTGAAATAACTTCCCCAGTTGAAAGTTTATTATTGAATACTGATTCAACAAATTCAATTGATCCTCAAATGATGATTAAATCTATTGCCTTAGTACAAAATATCGGCAAGACTGTTTGTGAAGCTCTCAATGAAATTGCTCAACAACAAATTGATGCTTTGAATCTTGCTTTTTAATACTCGATAATTGAAATTTTATATTATCATATTTTATTATATATTATATATTATGTACATTTTTTTATTACAATTTAAAATAAAATTGGTTAAACTATACAATTTATTTCATAAACTTTGGTATTAAATGAACTTATCACTGTTTTTTTATTTTTTAATGAATTGAATTTCAAAAGTGGTTTTATTTTATTTTATTTTATTTTTTGGTTTACTTTATTTTATCTTTATCATTTGATTACTATTTAAATGTCACTGAATTGGCAACAGCAAATACAAGAACGTGTGGAAACGCGTAACAGTCTATGCCAACAAGTCCCCTGGTTTGAATCCAGTACGTAGAAGCCTTAAAATATCTTTTTCATGGACATTTTTACTAACACTAACATTAACACAGTCCAATTCATGGATCAACAATTGAATTCACTTCAAAAGAGAAATGAAAAGTTGTGTGAAGATAATGACAAATTGCAAATTCAGAATTTGCTAAATACAATTGATTCATTAAAAGCTGATATTTCCAACTTAAATTCAACAAATGGCCAAAAGGATGTATTAAACACAGAGCTCATGGATCTCGTTGGGCAATTGAGAGAATCTATTCACGAATTGAAACAAGATAAAAATCAATTAGAACTCAAAATAGCACTATTAAATGAAGAAGCACAAATGAACAAAAAAGTCTTGGAAATGGCAAATGATCATATATTAGAATTAGAAATGGAAAATAATATAATCATTAACAAGAACAAAGATTAACTAACAAAGGAAAATATTTTTTTTTTTTTTTTTTCAAATTTTTTTTTTTAATCATCTTTTAAAGGTAAAATGTCAACTAGTTCGTCAGTTGCTCTCTTGACCAGTCATTTGTCCACAGAGCAACAAAGACAAATTGTCCAAGAATTATTGGGGAAAATTCAAAATTTTCAAAATGAACCCCAAGTGGAAAAAATTCACATTTATATTTCTACCCTATGTGAACTTTTACAATCATCATCAACTATTAAAGATGAAATTTCTAAACAGATTTTATCCTTTATTAATAATCTTTTAAAAAGTGATCTTTTAGATCAATTTTATCAATCAATTTCTCTTTTAACTTTAGAATTTCCTAATTTGGCAAATTCCATCATGAACCAAATTGAAATTATTATTTCATCATATGTTATTTCTAACCCAATTCTCTTTAATGAACAATTGAAAAATCTGATCAATGCTCAAATTGAAGAAGAAGAAGACTTGGGAAGGAAAGAATCACTCAATAATGAATCAATCAAATCTATTTTATCATTCACTGAATGGTATTTTATGAATCATGAATCATATTCAAACGAATTTAAATCTCCAAAATTTGATAACTTATTTTACCTTTTGTTATCAAATGAAGATAGAGATTTATCCAAATTAGCCTCTAAAACTTTAAGATGGAGAATGGAATCTATTTCAAATACTATTGAATCAAGATCATTTTTATGGGAAGTTATATTTTTATTAACTGAATCAAAGGATAAAACAGAAATTTCATTTGGTTTTACACTTTGGTTAAGATATTTTAATTATCATACATTGGATAAATTGAAAAAATCTTCAGAATTTCAAAATTTATTATCACAAGATAAATATTGGTGGTATTTAAGAGATGGATTAATTTCTTTAATTCATGAACATAAGAAATTTTCACTTACATTAATTCAAATGTCTGTTAGATCTCTTTCTACTAATTTATCCAATCCTGTTATTTCGTGGGATGTTAATAAGGAAGATGAATATTTAGATTCATGGAAAAGATTTTGTACACTTTATGAAATTTTAGGTATTGATACAGCAATGAATCAAGCAGAAGCAGCTAAAAATGATTTAATTAAAATTTTCAATCCTGATTCTTTATTACCTGTACCATTTGCCTTAACAATTCCATCAGTTGGGTTTAGAGCTGCAATGGAAAAAGTTAAGAAATTTTCACTTGATTTATTATTCGCCTTACCAGAAAAATCAATGAGTTTATTCAAATATGATATGAAATTCATTTCACAAGTTTTTCTTCCATTTACAATGAAATCTAATCATTTTAGTCCAATTACTAAATATGATGGTACTTATGAATGTAAATTTGCTGATCAATTGAAAATTTTTATTTCAAATTGTATTACATCAATTAATGATTCAAGGGAAAATGTTAGTAAAATGGTTGGTAATATTTTAACTGTCTTATATGAAGATAGATTCACCTTTGGCATTGCACGTATTTTTATTATTTGGGGGGTTTTATTAGGTTTAGAAAAATCTCAATTATCCTTATCTAATAAAAATGTTGAAATTTTAAATAAATTATTTGATTCAACTGCAGAAGGTGGGATTTTACAAAAGACATTACAAACAATTCATTTAAAACTTTTACTTCATTGTGATCCTAATCAAGTTGATTTTAAAACAATTTTAAATTCTATTGGGTCATTTGTTTTAATTAATGGTTATGAAATTTATAATGAAAATGAGGATAGTTTCCTTGATTTTTTTAACACTCATTATCCAAGGGATGAACTTTATCAATTATTAATTACTCAGGGTGATCAATTGGATATTAATTCATTTACAATTTTAATTTCAATTTTAAAACAAAATGGTGATTATAAAATTGAACAATTTATCCCATGTTTATTATCACATCCACAAAGTGAAAAATTGATTATTCACTTTACCAATTCTGGATTTGATTTAGAAGAATTTTGGGTTAATCCATTAATTATTTCAAAAGTTGAAAAGATGATTAATGAAATGGTTTTAGGTTCAAAAAAAATCCCAATGGAAATTTATAAAGATTGTTATAATTTCCTTAATTTGGATAAATTATTTAATGTTACATTTTGGGAAAGTATGAACATTGAACCATTATTTAAACAAGTTTTAAAAGATTTATGTGAAATTGATGATATTGAAAGTATTAAAGAATCAATTTATCAATTAAAATTTGTTCAAATTTGTATTGGAAAATGCATATTTAATGATGATTTTAATATAAAATTAAATCTATTATCGGATGCATTACCAAATATTATGAAATCTATCCCAAGGGGTAAAGATGTCAATTTTTATAAATATAAAGATGAAACAATTTCACTTATTTTAAAAATTGTCAAAGATTTAATGAATGTTAATGAATTCACTTTAGAATTTAAATCAACAATTATGGAAATTTCTGAATTTGTTATTAGTTTAAGTGAATATAATTCTCATAAGGCTAATGTTGAAATGCTTTTAAAATTTATTAATGATGATAATTCAAATGAAGGTTTCAGTTTAATTCATGCAAAGGAAATTTTGAAATTTTTAGATTTAATTTGGCAAGATTTAATTAAGGATAGATTAATTTTAAATCAAAGGGATTTACATCAAACATTCATTTCTTTATTAATGAATTCAAAAATTTTGAAATATTCAATTAAAGATGAAGATTTAGCTAATGAAATTTTCTTATTAGGTGATGATGTTATTAATCAATCTGGTGGTAGAAAAGCTCTTTTACCACATCTTTTTCAATCAATTGTTGATTATCAAGTTTCTCATAATGATGATTATGAAAAAACTACATGGCTAGCTAAATTAATTGCAAAGGGGACATTTTTAAAACAGAGTGATTTAAATATTTTTAAATTGGATGTTTTAGTTTCAATTGATTATGATAAAACTTTGAATTTAAGTGGTAGATCACTTTATTCTCAAATTTATGGTAAGAGAGAAATTAGTTATAGAGTTAACATAATGAGTATTTGTTGTTGTACTAAAAATAATGAATTTGGGTTTAAATTATGGGATTATATTGTTAATGATGAAGAAGAAAATTTTAGATTATTAAACCCTAAAAAGAGAACTGATTCAGAAGAACAATGGAAGAGAATTCAATTATATTCAATTTTATTAAGTACTTATGAATTATTAACAATGGAACAAATTTTTAAATTTTTAAAAGATAAATTATTACCAAGATTATTTAAAGAGGCAAGTCCATTAGTTAGAATGTATTTAGAATGGATGATTGCATTAACATTGAATAAATATCCAAATTCAAAGGATATGATTTATGAAATTTTTAATGAAGGTGTTGAAGCTCAACAACCATTAATTATTACTATATTTGAAAGAATTTCAATTTTAATTGCAAAGAAATTTACTCAAGATAAAGAAGTTGAATTTTTAACAGATTTTGTTTCTAAAATTGTTATACCAACTGCTACTTCAAATAGGGCATTGAATAGACATTTTTCATCTTCAATGGCTTGTGTAATTTATCAAGAAATGATTAATAAAAAATTAAATTTCCCACAACATTTAATTAATACATTAACCAAGATTTATGAAGTTGCTAGATTAGGTGAAGGTTGGACACATTATAGAACAGGTGATGCATTAATTTGGGATATTTTAAATGATTTAAATATGGTTTCAATTTCAGGTGGTGTATTATTAAAAATTTCTGATAGACAAATTGATGCAATTTATCAAAAGGATTTTGAAAAATATATTAATTATGAACAAATTAAACTTTCTAGATACCCAATTGGTAAAGATGAAAAAGATTATTGGGTTCAAGAGGAAAGAATTGATGAAGTTAAATTTGATATTGCACTTGATGAATATGAAGAAGAAGCTCAAAGTGCATTACAAATTAAATCTGGTGCATGGTCAACTATAATGGAATTGGATGAAAGTGGTAGAGCTGCTTCACAAATTAAAAGATCACCATTAATTGTTGTTTCAAGTTTAGTTGACAAACCACCTAATTTAGGTGGGATTTGTAGATTATGTGATTGTCTTGGTGCTGGTTGGATGACAATGGATGATTTAAGTGTTAAAGAAAATGAAGAATTCAAAAGTGTCGCTGTTACAGCTGATAGATGGATGCCAATGATTGAAGTTAAAATTGATGAAATTACTGAATTCATGAAATTGAAAAAGAAAGAAGGATATACATTAATTGGGTTAGAACAAACAGATCAATCAATTGAATTAAATGGGGATTTGAAGTTCCCTGAAAAGAGTTTAATTCTTATTGGGAAAGAAAGAGAGGGTATCCCTGGTGATTTATTAGCTGAATTGGATATGTGTGTTATTATCAAACAAGTTGGTATTGTTAGATCAATGAACATCCAAACTGCAACTGCTGTTATTGTCCAAGCATATTCTGCTCAACATTGTTAGACTTTAAATAGTTTGTAAATATATACATTTGTTTATTTTTAAAAGATTTTGTTTGATTTGATTTACTGAGCACTTTTTTTTATGTTGGAGTGTGTGATATTTTTTGAAATCTTATCAGACACACATTCATTTTAATAAAGTTTTATTAAGAAAGGAGGTGTAAAATGCAGGGAGATGGTTCAAAGAAGTTAAAAAGCCCCAATGTATTGCCTATTTTACTTCCAAAGAGTCCCAAGCGCGAATTAGGACTAAAAACACCCGTTTTAAACGAAACAATACTTGAAAATCAACAAGTTATAGATATACCACCCACAAACAACAACATAGAATTAGCAAATGGGGATCCTGATATTGTTGTTGAGCCTAGAAGATGGTCAACTATTATGTTTTGGCAAAAGGAACCACCAATTGAACAACACGATCCTGTTCTTATAGAACACCAAGGTGAACACCAAAATGAACATCAGGATGATGATAATATTGTTGAACATGTGAAAGTTGGTGAAAGTTTACTCTGGACGATACCCACGAAACTTACAGGGCTGTTTGTTTACCCCAGTGATACAACTGTTACGACTACAACACATGTGCTACAAGAGGATGAATTTGGACCTAATCATCAAGATAATAATAATAATAATAATAATAAAGATGAAACAATAGTAGATAATACGCAATCATGGATAAGACCCTGGAATTGGAACTGGGGGGTAAATCACAATGTAATTAACAGTACAAGTAAGGAAACTCAAGAATCGATTAATAAAAATAGCCCAGAGGATGAATCAAAATTAGTGAAGAAACTCATTATTAATTGTATTCAGAGTTTATCCTATGGGTTAGAAGGCAGTAGAACTTGGGGGATATTTAAACGACATGGTGAAGAATTAGGTGAAGTTAGAATAACAGGCTCTAGAGGGTTCGTTTTATTGAATAGATTACCCAAGAGTAATTTTCAAATTCAAGAGGAAACTCTTGATAAGGGTAATGGTAATGGTAATTTAACGTCTTCGGTCAATACGACAACGACCACGTTGGATATAACGGGTGATGACAATAAGACCGAAGTCAACGGTTGTGAATTGTTGTTGATTTCGGGCGTTAACAATGGGATTGTTTTACCGGACTTAAAATGGAATTATCGGCCTATGACGTTATTGACTAAAAGTAGGATTTTTTCATCAATTTATTGTTCAAAGTTCAAGAAGGAGTCTCATTTGTACAGTTTAAGAAGAAAAGTTAGAAAGCAAAAAGTTCATAAAGAGGAAAATAAGGTTAAAAATGATTATAAATTGAATAAAATATGTATTATTACCGTTCATGGATTTTTATCGGAGAAGTTTGCCAAATTCGCCAATGAAAGCAACGGAAATTGTCAACAATTAATGGATTTCACTAAGAGAGAAATTAAAAGATGGTCATTGTTAAATGATGAGGATTTAGAAATTGATGAAATTCAGTTAGAAGGATATGGGGAAGTTTTCCAAAGAGTTGAAAGTGATTTGAAAATTTTGGAAAAATGGAAGGAAACAATTTCAAAAGCAGATTATGTTATCATAGTAAGTAATTCATCCAGTGTTGTTCATAGTATTCATTTATTATCACAAATGATACAAAGGGGAATGTTTTTTTCAAAATCTCAAAAATTAGGATTGATTGGGATTTCAGGAATGATTATGGGAATTAATAATTCCATAATGGGGCAAATAGGTGATTTAAATTCCCCCTTGATTAAAGAAATTGTAGCTTTGAAAGATTCTGAAAGTTTTGAAAGTTTAGAATTGAATAAAAGTTTCCAAAGAATAATAGAAGCCAATTGTAAAGTTACATTTTGTTCTAATTTAAGAGATAAGATTAGCCCAATATATTCTAGTTTAGGGTTACAATTTACCCATCCAAATATATACCGTGTTGTTTATGTGAGTGGGGAAGATGATGTGAAGATCCCTGATTTTTTAATCAGTTTATTAAATTTAGTTATGGGGCTCAAAAATTTGAATTATTCTGATCATGGGTTGTTAGTTGAATTGAGTGAATTTTTCACCAATAAATCTCCCAATAACCACAACAATATTGAAAGTATCAATGGAATTTTAAGGGATAAACATGTATATAGAATGGGGATAAGCAATGTTTTAGACACAAATGATTTATTCACTAAAAAATCAGTGATAGTGGAATATCCTGATACGGGGGAGACAAATGCATATCATATTCCATGGTGTTTGAGAAGTGTTTTAGAAGAGTTGGTTAATGTCCGCAAGAATTGGCCTGTTGATGATTTGTTAGAACAGCTAGTCCAGGAATACCGTTCATGGGATGCAGATAATGGGCCAATGGGCGCATTGGCTGAGTTGCACAAATGCATGGAAGCTATTGATAGTTTGAAAAGTGCAGACGTAGGATTGGCATAACCAGATCTCTTTTTCTTATGCTGAGCATCTTTGATCTTTGTATAGAAATAATCTCAATTAAAATGGAAAATGTGAAACTGCAACTAAAATTAATTTGAATAAATTTTAAGGCTCAACTAATTAACAAAAGACGCGTTGATGCCGACGACAAACAGTCTAAATCGTGGTCTCGGTACAGAAATAGAAGCAGCACTGCAGACAGGTCTTGAAACTGTCCACATGAGTGCAGAAACGGGGGAAAATGCCACAGAAACGGCGATTTTGGCTCAAGATTCGGAGCAGCAATTAAGAACACGTACAAATACACTCCAAGGTCTGCAGGCAGTCCCCATGGACAATGAGAACAATGTTACGCTGGCCCCTATTATTTCACCCATTGAGATGGCTGTTCCTGGCTTTGCAGATGATTCGAATATACCTGAAGTGGAAGATCCAAATGTCACAGAATCAGTTGAAGTTAACGAAGAAAGAGCTTTACCATGTGACGACGATGGGTTTTTTTGGATTAGACTGACCCCACTAATTGATCATTCTTCAAATGGACCACATTTGTTCTTCGGAGCAGTTTTGCGTAAGATCAAACCTGGGCAATCTGTCCCCCTTGGTAGATATACAGAAAGAACTAGATTAGCAGCTACTGCCCCACAGGGATCGAGTGAAATGGTTGTTTTTAAATCCAAGGTTGTTTCGAGAACACACGCTTCACTTTCTGTCGATTCCATGGGGAAATGGTATATCCAAGATGTTGCTTCAAGTTCGGGTACATTTATCAACCACGTAAGATTGTCACCACCAGGTGAGGAATCAGCGAAAGTCCCACTGACAGATAAGGACACACTACAATTGGGTGTGGATTACAGAGGCGGGAGTGAAGAATTATTCAGGTGTATACGAGTACGAGTGGAACTTAACCAAAGCTGGAAAATGGTGAGTAATGCATTTACTAAACATGCACATCAACGACTTCAAAGAGTTATTTCCCGTTCTGGAGATGGGGATCGATGTTCGATTTGTCTTGATGATATTTCACAATGCCAAGCATTATTTGTATCACCCTGTTCACATTGGTGGCATTACGGATGTATTAGACCCATCTTGGTGAAGTCATACCCACATTTTGAATGTCCGAATTGTAAGGGGATGTACCATTTAGAAGCGGATTTAGAGGACTAATTAGGATAGGGTGTCGGTGATATCGGGTTGTTAGTGTGAAAATATAAATTAACTGCTTTTTCCACTTAATTTTTTTTTTTTCAAAGATAAAATAATTTGAGTTAAGGGTCTTCAAGTCTATTTTATTATAACAAAATGACCGACGTTTTCAACGTTCAGATCTTCTTCATTGTCTTCAGAGAATCTCTTGAAGCTGTTATTGTTATTTCTGTCCTTTTGGCCTTCGTTAAGCAATCCGTTGGTGCTGGTGAAGAAAGTAAAGCCTTGAGAACAAAATTGCTCATCCAAATTTGGGTTGGTGCTGCTCTTGGTTTATTCATCTGTTTAGCCATCGGTGCTGGGTTCATTGGTGCTTATTATTCTCTTAATAAAAATATTTGGGGTGATTCAGAAGATTTATGGGAAGGTATTTTCTGTATCATTGCTACTGTTTTGATTTCTGTTATGGGTATTGCTATGTTAAGAATTAACAAAATGCAAGAAAAATGGAGAGTTAAGATTGCAAGAGCTATTATGGCCCCACCTGCTAAGAGATCTGAAAGATTAAAAATTTCTTATCTTTTAAAGAAATATGCTTTATTCATTTTGCCATTTGTTACTACTTTAAGAGAAGGTTTAGAAGCTGTCGTTTTCGTCGGTGGTGTTGGTATTACTGAATCTTCTGCTAGAGCTTTCCCATTACCTGTTTTCTGTGGTATTTTTGCCGGTTTAGCCGTTGGTGCTTTCCTGTACTATGGTGGTTCTGCTGTTTCTTTACAAATTTTCCTTTGTATCTCCACTGCTATTCTTTACCTTATTGCCGCTGGTTTATTCTCCAGAGGTGTTTGGTACTTTGAAACTAATACTTTCAACCATAAAACTGGTGGTGATGCTTCTGAATCTGGTTCAGGTCCTGGTTCTTATGATATCTCCAAGAGTGTCTGGCACGTTAACTGTTGTAACCCAGAACTTTCCAATGGTTGGGATATTTTCAATGCCTTATTAGGTTGGCAAAATAGTGCCACTTATGGTTCTGTTATTTCCTATAACATTTACTGGCTTGTCTTAATGGTTATTTTAGGTTTAATGTTATACGAAGAAAAACATGACCATTTACCATTTGTTTCCTTCTCATTCAGACACTTAAACCCAATGTGGCACATTAAGAAGAAGAAGAACAACGAATTATCCGCTGAAGAACAACAAGTCTTATTCAACCAAGCTAATGAAAAGTTAAGACAAAAGGTTGATGAATCTCAAGTTAATTAATTTAGCTAATTTGCTTAATGCGTATTTTACTTTTTCATTACGGTGGGGATACACGAGTTTGTGTTAATTAATATATCATCATGTATATGTTGTTTTCTTTTTTATAAGCTTTTTAAGTTTAATGTTGTTTGAAAGTGATTCCCATAAGTATTATTGAAATCAGTCGTTTCATTAATGATAACAATAATTAAAATAATTTTTACTGAGCTGAAACTTTGGCTGTTTAACAATAAGAAGCTTTTTTTATTAGTTTCTTAATTTTTTTTTTTGTAACTAGTTTAATCAGCTAAGTTATTATTCAACGTGACCGGTTAACTACCGGGATAAAAAAGTGCATGCGAATTCTCTGCATGACTCCCGTATTTGGAAGCGTAATTTCAATATTAATTATGGGTCGAAACTTATTAATGTTCTAAATATCTGCAAGAGAACTTAAAAAGAAAAGAATAAGAAGGAAAAAAAACGATGTGATAACGGTTTGAATACAATGAACGCAATGGGAAAGAACTATATTCAATGCATTAAAGACGGTAGTTTTGGCCTCATTTATTTATCTTTGCTAATTGCAATGATGACTGGATACTTTGCAATAAGGGTCCAAATTTGATATTCCACTGTCCGTTTGTTATGCATATTTATGACACCTGTACAATTTTTTAACTTGCATATTCTTAATATTAATGTCTAAATGGTTTGGTTTGGTATGGTTAAATATTCGTTTATTTCCACCCCCACTTGAGTTGTTTCTTTTTTCTTTTCGTTGTGGTTTCTTATTTCACAAACGGTTTCCATGGAATATAAGAACTTGTTAAATTGCTTAGTTTTTGTTTTGACCATTGTTGGTTTGGTTTCTGCTGGTCCCTCTTCAAATATTTTTATCCCATCAATAGTTTTCGATATAGAAAATAATTATTATGCCTATGATATTGCTCCCTTTGAAACTACTTCACAGGTGATCTGTGACGAGATAAACAAAAAATGTCTTGTATATTTTTGGGCTGAGGATAATGGGGCGGAGGTGAAAACTCTTGGCTTTAGTTATTTTGATAGTTCCACTGATATGTATTTTGGGATTGTTCCATTTGGTGATATTCCTGATTCATCCCCTGATGTTTCTTACAAGAATTATAGAAATCAAATAATTAATGTTATTCCTTATATGACCTACACAATTTATTTCACTTATACTCGTATTTCTCATCGATTGCCACATGTAACCTATAATAACAAGGAAATTCCACTTGATAATCTTGTTTTTCAAATGAATGTTCATGATATACAGCCAGCATCTCAATTAATATCAAATCATGATGGTTCCGTTTTCTTTGATGCATGGTTAGATATTCCAGTTGCATATGTAAGCACGCTAAACGGTGTATATACAGTTGAAGAAGGCACTCGAATATCACTGGAAACTATTCTCAATGCTTACCCATTTGGTACAAGTACAGAGTATGCCGATGCTACCGCTTCAGCAGAAACAGTTACTTCTAGTCACAGTGGTTATATCATTAAACATTCAGCCTATGAGACTAGTACTATTCAAGGTGGTGCAATTGCAACGTTTACTACAACTCCAACTATTGGTGCGCCGTATATTGCTCATCAAATCCTTGCAACATCAACAACTTATGGTACTTATTCCACAATGTATACAACAAATGTTATAAATGGTAGTATCACTTCATCATATGTTGAAAATGTCATCCCAATGGTGTCAGTTGATGGTCCAAGCGCTTTAATTTCTATTCAAATTGTATACGCTTCTGGTACTGCCGTTAGTACTATTGTTTATGATTATCATCCTTATAGTACAGAAACTGTTTCACTTGGTAGTTTATTTCAGACAGTTACTATGCCTATGCTTGAAGAAAATGGGGTTACCACTAAAGTTTTTGTCTATGTCCCAGAGTTAAAAACATCCACTATCACTTCTGGTACAGCAAAATCCACAACTACTATATTAAATACCCATGGTGGAATTTCAAGTTCTGAAGTTATCGTCTATGAACCTGTTTTAAGTACAGTCACTATTACATATACTGGCCAATTATCCACAACTACTCAGCATCAAGTCCTTCTTAATGAAACAACGTCTATTGTTTACATTTATGTCCCGTATGAATCTTCCTCTGAGACATCATCCATGAGCACTGGGGCTTCTATTTCTTCTTCCACTATTGGTTCTTCTACTATTAGTTCATCCACTTCTTCCACTATTAGTTCATCAACTTTTTTCACTTCTTCCACTGTTAGTTCTTCCACTACCGCATTCTCTTCTCCATCGGTTACTACCTTGCCACCAACTAGTGAAACATTTAAAACTTATATATACCCAGGTGGGGTTACAAAAACCGTAACTTTGACATATATTGATGGGGAACTGTACGTTCCAACTGGGGGGTTGTTCAAGAGGGAAAGAAATCATAGTACATCATACACCACTGTTTTAATTCCAACACCAACAGTTTGGCATTTCGAAGAATTGTTGCCAAATGGTAAGATCACTCAAACTAGCGTTACCTATAATCAAGTCACTACTGTTACCCAAGTACTAACTACCACTATCACTGTTACAACGGAAACTTCAAAACCAAGTACTTCCACTGAAATGCTCACCATTGTCCCCGAATCTCAAGTCACAACTGTTACATCAAACACTCTTACTATCACTGAAGTTAATGGTGAAGTCACAACCATTGATGAAATTGTCCTTGGTGTCATTTCTACTAGTGGTACGAAAACCATCTCTCAAGTTGTCACCTTTGTTAATGATAAAAGTCAAAATATTGTCGATACCAAAGTTGTCGTTTTCAACCCAGAAACTTCCACAATTATTCCAGATTCAAATCCAGATTTAAATGAAACCATTGTTGTCCCTGCTGGTGTTACGAAAGTTATTGAAGCTACGAGGAAAACTGTTTATGTTTCATCTATTGAAACTACTGATTCCACCGGTGGTTTAAGTTCTTATACTACTATATTCACTAAACCAGTTGTGCACCCAGTTACCGTTGCTGGTCCATCTACTTTTATTGCAGGTGATACACCACCACAAGTGCAAACTGAATTGTACCAGGGCGGGGCAAGTTCATTGGATATCAATGTTGGTATCATTGCCTGTGTTTTGGGTTTAATTTTCATTTG
>JAKUBF010000010.1:0-199841 GCA_030563185.1 Saturnispora sanitii | reverse complement strand
TTTGTTTTTTGTTTCTTGTGTTTGTGGGCTGGTATGGTGGGGGGGGGGGGGGTGGGGCTGTTTTTTATCCTTATTGTTATTTTTTCATTTATAATTTGAATTAATGTTACATGTATTAAATAGAGTGCTGTTATGAACACATTTATAATTAGCTTTTTTTTAATGGGGATAGAATAATGTGAAATGAAAACTATTATCATGTGCATTTTGTAGCTTTGGTGGCTTTTCTTTTCTTTAATATAACTGACGTTTAACTTAATCAACACTTAATGACATTTATATTATTCCATTTTAACTGGATATAGTTTAAAAAATTACTTAAATAGGAAATATACTGAGCGTCTATATGCTCAGCGCTTAGAAGCCTTTAAAAAAATGATCTACAAAATTCAATAAATCCATACAAAGATTATTACTTGTTATTAGCCACGTTTATATCCTGTCTTTTATTAGCAATTGATTTATTATTAGTAAGTGGGGCAAATACAACCCTCTTCCCCTTCAATTTGAACTTGTGATTATTCATAGACGTTGTCCTCCCGAGTTGTTCTATTTCCGTTGATTCAACGGATCTCAATTGATCAATCCAAACCCAGGAAAACTTCAACTCAAAAGATTTAGAGTTCACCATTAGTAAATTCCCACTTGTTATGGCTGAAACGTTTTTCTCTATCATTTGGATGAATTGAAAGATACCTTGTAAGTCATTGTCGTTTTGCATAGTTATTACCCTCGTTATTATATCTATTTTGACCATTTCTAATAAAGCACTTAATTTTTTGTTGATTTTCAATTCTGTGAGTGTTTTAAAATTGGTATACTCTAGAGGTGGGAATGATGATAATAAACTGTGGACCTTGTCATCAAGAATGAACTCATTGAAATCTTCAACTGATAAAGCGTTTATCATTTTTGAACCGTAGATGATTAAAAATTCGTAATCCTCGTTTCTTTTTCCGTTCTTACTCTCGCTATTAGCCACCCTAGTGAGAACCCCGGAGAGAATCAAATACATATACTTGGCTGTTATTTGGACCAAACTCATGTCGATGAACGAATGCATTAGTATTTCCAACAAGATTATAATGTTCTCGCTTGGGACTTTGGGGTCCGTTAAAATTTCAAAAAGGAATTGTGAGTTGTTTAAAAGTTCAATGAGGTAACTATCATGATGCCTTTCGAATGACAGGAAATACTTGAACATTTTTAACTCTGTGAACGTTTGGGTTAATTCATGAAATTTCAAAACATTCTTGTCATCGAATAGGGTTATCGTTTTGTTAGCATGAAAATGGCCATTGATCAATTTGTCGAATGTTTCATCCTCCTGGAAAGCTAATTTGTAAGCTTTTGGGTATTCCCTTTTTAAATAAATGGGTAAATTTTCAGCTGAATCAATCATCCATTTCTTCATTTCTGAAATTGGTGGTAATTGGTTACCTCCATTGAATTTATCGTCATCAGTTAATTTATTTTCTAGGTACCTTTCAAAAAACCTGTGAATTTCCTTACCAATGGTGAATTCAATAGGTTCTTCGTTCGTTTCGTTCTCACTGGTTGGTCCAATTGGTGAAGATGGGAGTTCCAACCCGAGGAAATATTCCAAACTTGGAACGCGTTGAGGCAAAACTGATTGGGCTAAATTTGGGTGCTCAATAGACACAGAGAAACTAGTGGGTGGTGGTGATGGTGCTAAAGGACAAGAGTAACATTGGTTTACCGGAGCGATATTTGGTTCGTGCTCATTTAAATCATTCATTTTAGGTTGTTGAGGAAGTTTTCTGCCTGAAAAACTCTCCTCCTTCTCAATTACAGTGTCCATACAAATTTGGACTTCTGAAGTTGCGTTGTCTCTTTGTATTTGCAGTTGCTGACTCTCCTCGTGGTCCTCCTTTAACCCTGGGGAAAAGAGCGAATTGTAACTGTAGCAATCTATAATTTCATCATAATCAATTAACCCAGTAAGTGGTAAAACGTCAAGTACATTCGTGCCCTTCCAAAACAACACTCTATTTTTAATAGCTTGGGAAACGTCCCAAACCCCCATGAATGGCTCATTGTACCTTTGAATTTCCGATCCTGTTGAACTTTCCGTAGTGTTGTCATCAAATGTTTCTTTCATCGATGAATTTGAATCATGGGTTGCTGGTCTACTGTTGATTTTCAATTCGTGTACGTCGTTTTCGTAGTTTTCGGTTCTCACCAACATCCAGGAAAACACCCCTATAGATAAAATTATTGTTAACCCCAAACCTGTTAACACAAGGATGAATAGGTCATAGCCTAATTGGGCATTGGAAATCGTAGCAGCCCTTTCCAATCTATTACCAGCTGTGTTAGCCAAGGGTCTAATTGTGTTAATATTATCCAAATTAGCATTGCTCGTGCTGCTCATGAATCCGTCCAGAAAAGATTCCCAGTCGAACTCTGGAGCGGGGAGAAAATCATGATCGGTTATACAGTTGTACAAGCGTCTATTAAGCGCATTGCTACTGCATTTATGTGGGAAAACTCCAGATAGGATCTCTTCTATAAAAGCTACCATGAATGAATAGATAAAGAGATACAGTTTACGCGTTTGTCAACTTTAAAAAAAATTCAAAAATTCAAAAATTCAAAATTAAAGTCTGTTTAAAGCTACAGTCGAGTGGTCTGTTGTTATAATAATATCAAAGTGGTTAAATGTTATAAATATGTAATAAACAGCCATTCTAAACGGTGTTCATGAAGTTGTGAAGCTTTTCTTCTCTTGGTGGGGCATTTCTGTCGTACATGATACCACCTGGTCTCTTTGGTGGAATGATAGGATCTGGATGTTGGTACTTGGCCAATAACTCCCTTGTGGACTTCAAAACCTCTGAGAGTCTGGCTGGGTCAGCAATAGCCTTATTTTGTTCAAATTGAAGTCTAATTTCAGCTGCCTTTTCTCTGTAAGCTGGGGTCTGGTTAATCCAGTTCTTGGCTGTTCTCAATGATTGTCTGTACAGTGAGGACACAGTCTTGACGTTGGCTGCTGAAAATGGTACAGGTGCTGGCATTGTCAAAGTGTGATCACCAAATACTAGTTACATTTAAAAGTGTGGAAAAAAAATTGTATCTTGATTGGGTTTAAAGTTTCACGGTGTACTGGTGTCACTGTTTTGTTGCTTATTAACAACAATGACAAACAATACTAAAACAACTGTATTGTCAAAGGAATCGAACAAGTTGGTCCCTACGGGGTTTGTTATCAACACAGGCGAGAAATCCGTTCAGAAAACAGCCTATTGGTCCGTCAATGACGAGAAATACGTCTGTGCTACTTGTCGCCACACGACAGATACAATCCAGGAGCTTTCAGAACACGCCAAGAACCACGAAAGAACGCGCAGTGGTTACAGTGACAAGATTGGCGCGTTTGTTAACAAAACTCCGCTTCAAGACGCGAAAAACAGCAGCCAATCTACGACGCGTCAAGTTGAAAGTCAAAACACGCGTCAAATGGATAGTACACAATACGAAACTGCACAGGAGCCTTCAGATGATGAATCTGCTTCTTCTATAAAAAGTGAGAATGAATTTGGGGGGTTAATGGTCGAAAGTGAGAGTGAGAAAGAGCAAAAGCAAAAGCAAAAGCAAAAGCAAAAGCAAAAGCAAAAGCAAAAGCAAAATAAAGTTGAAGAACCAACTACAGGTATTAGGAAATTACGTCTTAGGAGGAATGTGAGGAAGAATGTGCAAAGTAATAACAGTAAAAGCAAGTCCAATTCCCTACTTTCTCAAATCCTTCCTGAAAAACTGTCTAAATTGCTCGACAGACCCCCAAGTGACACTCAAAGTGAGGTTGAAGGAGAATCTTCTGACATCCCATCTGATGCTAGAACCTCTCAGCTATTTATCCCCAGTGAGGACGAGGAATTGGAAGATCAGTTCAAAGATGAAAACGAAAAGGGAGAGGATCAAAGTGAGGAAAGTGAACCTGTTGATAAAGAAGATTTCGTTTCAGCTACTGAAGACAATTCAGATGAAGAAGATGAAGAGAGTGATTCCAATTCCGAAGCTGATTTGAAAACTAACAAAAATTCTAAAATTAAGGCAGAATTCTACCCCAACACAAACGGGAACAAACGTCGTCGTATCGGTTTAGCCGAAAGACAACGTATTAACTTCATGGAATCCCACCCTGAAATGAGAGGTAAATACCTTTCATTTAGTAAACAAGATTCTTTAAGTGACGACTTTTCTAAAATCGTCAGTAATGGAGGGAAATTGCTACCCAGTTGGCAAAGGAGGGAAAATCATCAAGACCCTAAAGTTCACGCTGATAAAATGATTGAGTTGTACGCTGTTATCCAGTCAAAATCGGATGATTATGTTAATAAATTGAAAAAGGATAAAAGGAGGATCCCTAAGAAGGTTAATAATGATGATGTGGATTATTCGTTTATGAAGTTTATGAAGAGCTAAACACCGCTAAATACGAACAGGCAATATTATTATTATTATTACCAAAGTGAACAGCAGTGAAACACGAAAGAAAGAATAGTTACTTACTTACTTAGTATAGTATGACTAGTAGCAAACAAATAGAGTGGTATTGTATATTAAACATGTGTAATCTTGGTAAAAAAATGAAATCAACCAAATACGAAACAAATTTAGCTGTAACGTACACTAATGTCATCAGTACTTACTATTTATCTTGAAGTGGTGTCACTAATACCATTGAACAAGTACTACTATTACTAGTACTATTAATACAGCAGCTAAACAAGAACAAAATAGTAAAAGAGATTAAATACAAACAAAGTGAGCATTTAGTAAATATACAAATACAAGGAAATTCAAACAATTACTAAATGGATAAATACTTTATACGATGGTATTTAATGAGTGGTGGTGTCCTTGAGTGAATTCTAGCAATCGCAAATTGCAACTGTATTTTTTTTTATCAGTTGAAATTTTTCAGAAAATAACGTGTGTTCATAGCAATCAACACGTCCTTCCTCTTTATCAATTGCGCCCCATTGATAATGTTAAAACAAAGGGGTAAACAAGAATCCAGTGATAGTGTCATAGTTAACGGTGTGCCCGTTATTAAGGACAATGAAAAGCAGCCAGTTGTTGCCTCAGATGATGAAAATACAAAAACACTCGTCGATTTGAACCCGGATTATGTTCTTCGTGTTCTTTACCCTAAGGATAAGAAATCCAATTCAACTGATTTAGAAACCGTAACACATATTAAGATTATCCTGAAGATCCTCTACGGGCACGATTTCATCGTTGAAGTTAGACCGGATTCTAATGACCAGTTCATTTTATTGTTTGTCCTCTTGAGAGAAGAAGCAATGGAAAAACTCATTGAATTGTCCAATTCCAATGACGCTTTGTTTGGCGTTAAACCTAACCCAACTAGTGATGAAAAGCTTTCCATTGCTGAAAGATTAAGACTGATCAATCTCAAACTTACCTTATCTGAAAATAAAGGTGGGTGTGGTTTAGCCGTTGGTCAACATGGGATTAAGGCCATGTTCCCAGTTAAACACTTGAGGAATTTGGATGAAGAGTATAAATCCAATTTCAAATCTATTGGCAAGGTTTTCAATAATAAAGCTAGAAATGCCGATGTTTTATTCCTCAATAAAACTCTTGGGGTTGGGTATTCACTCTACTACAAATTCGTGCAAGCTTATGTTTCATCCATTGGGTGTTTGGGTATAATTGGGGTCTTGGCATGGTATTTCCAATATGGACAATTCTCAATTGCTTATACGTTGGTTAATTTACTAATCGGGTTCACAACTTACCTTTGCATTTATGCGAGTGAAAAGAAATCTGTTAAAGATTTTGAGTTGGAAAACATCGAAAAGGCAGAAATTATTAAAATCGATGATGAAGCAATTGAACCTTATTACAAATCCCTGATGAGACAGGTCATGTTCATACCATTCATTCTTGGTGGATCATCTATGTTATTCTCAGTTCAATTTGCCTGTTTCATTTTGGAAATTTTTATTAATGAAATTTATCAAGGCCCATTCCAATCTATTTTAGCCTTGTTGCCAACTGTTATTGTTTGTGTTGCTGTTCCCGTTGGTACTATGATTTTCACCTTGATTTCATCTAAATGGGTCCAATTGGAAAATAATTCAACTTTACAATTGGAAAATAAATCATTACTGAGAAAATTATTCTCCTTTGATTGTCTTGCTTCTTATTCTCCATTAACAATTACATCTTTCATTTATTTACCTTTGGGTTATTTACTTGATCCGTATTTGTTAACATTGGAGGCTATTTTGACTAAAGCTTCTAATGTTTACACTTACGTTCCTTTTATTAAGACCAAGACTAACGATTATCAAGTTAACAGTTCAAGATTATCATCTCAAATGTTCTACTTTATGGTGATCAATCAAGTCATTGGGTTGTTTGTCGAACACGCTCTCCCACAAATCTTGGCAATTATCTTCAATGTCCCTGCAATTGCCGCATTATTGGGTACACCAAAGAGTTTGAAAACTTTAGATTTGAAAAAACTGGATGAACCAAAGGAACATGAGTATTTACAAAACGTTCGTTCTAAATTCAAATTACCAGTTAGTGCCGGTTTAGATGCTGAATACA
Organism: Saturnispora sanitii; assembly: GCA_030563185.1. Taxonomy (NCBI): domain Eukaryota; kingdom Fungi; phylum Ascomycota; class Pichiomycetes; order Pichiales; family Pichiaceae; genus Saturnispora; species Saturnispora sanitii. The sequence continues at coordinate 193,232 of JAKUBF010000010.1, read as the reverse complement.
AACAGCATGTGATCCAATATGGGTTCTTGATGTTATTCGGTCCTATTTGGTCATTAGGTTCCATTATTTGTTTTATCTTTGGAGTTGTACAACAAGAATTGGATTATTTGAAATTTATTAAGTTAAACCAACCATCTGTGCCTTTACGTAAAGAATCATCAGCCCCATGGGTTGATTTTATGAGATTTTTGTTAATTTTAGGGTCATTTGTTAGTGTCAGTATTACATTGATGTACAATGAGGGTGTTAATTCATTTATTGGGAAATCATCAGTTGGGAACTCTTGGTTTAAAATTTTACCATTTAGTATTATTTCCTGTTTGTCCATGCATACAATTGTTTCTTTAACTGAAAAGGTTATTGATCATTATTATGATGAATCAGATGGGGAATATTTAGAAAAGGAGAAAAAAGTTAGTGCTTTATTAGGGCAAATTAAAATGAATAACAGTGGTCATAATAAAGATTTCACTAGTGGATTAACAAAGGTTGATGAATTAGTTGATATTTTAAGAAAGTAAAATATCTAGCACGTTATATAACATTATTTTTTATATTGTTTATTTTATAACGAAGAATTTAAGGACACATGAGCGAACGGAAGAAAGGGGAAGGGGTGTAAACCTATTTGTTATTATTATTATTATTAACATTACACGAGATCAAATGCTATACAAATCAACACGAGATCTTTTCCAAACGTTGGCTAAATATTCATCATAAACTTCTTCTCCTTCTTCATCTTCATCACCTTGAGTTTTGGTAACTCTTTGTAAACACCAAACTCCATTGTTGTTCTCATCTGGTAAAATTTGATTTTTTACAGGTTCACCATTTGAATCTAATGGAATTTTCTCATTACTTATTGAAGGTAATTCAGGTTTGGCTATTTGTAAAACTGCAAAAGACCCATTTTTATCACCCTTAACTAATTGCCCAGGGTTAATAGTAATGACATTTTTAACAACTTTAGCGAATCTTTTAATAATTGATGGTAAAATTAAAACATCTGGTAATTCTAAATCAATTTCTGCTAAACCTAAATAAGAAACATCAACGTTCGTCCTGTCATTAGAAGTGGAAACTTTATGTGGGTGGAAATGCCTTTGTTGAAAAATATGTGAAACAATTCTATCAATTCTCGTTAAATTGATGTTATTGTTGGATGATGTTAGGGGGATATCCTTTAAATTACGGAAAATATCAGTATTTGAAATCCCAAAACCAATTTCATTCAAATGAAGAATAGATGGGTTAGGGAAACATTTAAAATTTTTAGATAACCCTAATTTTTTTCTATCTAATGCTGCTTGAGGGTAAACATTATGTGAAGTTATTGCATCATTCCCATGAGGTATTAATATAATTTTTGGGCAATTCAATTTTAATAAAATTGGTGAAATTAATTTTTTGAAAATATCCAATGGTGAAATAATATCTTTGAACTTTTCTAAATTGGTGAATTTCATTTGAGATAAAATATCAATATCTAAAAATGGACCAATTAATAAAATAACATCAGGTTTAATTTCATCATTTAAATAATTAACAAATTTTTGTAAATAATTAAAATCTAAATCAGTTTTTGTATGAAATGGGCCATGAGCAATAGCAATTTTCATATTATCCTGTGATGATTCGAATGATTTACTAAATTGATTAATTTCATCCCTTGTATAAGCATTAGATCCAAGATAAGGAATTTTTAAAATAGATTTAACTTTAAATTCAATACCATCATTGTTAATACCTTTAAATGCAACTAATTGACCTGGGAATAATGAAAAATCCCCTAATTCTAATTCATTTGATTTTTCTAATAATGAAAAATTTAATTTAACTCTCTTACCATAACCACCATAAGGACCAGATCTACCAGTTTCTAAAAAAATTGAATCTAAATTAAGTTCGAATTTATAATTTGCTAATGGTGAATCAGGGACAATTCTACCAACAGCTACAATTTCAGATTGTGACATTCTATTTGGGTCACCAAATTCATCAGCATTATTATAATGATTCATTATAAGATTGTAAAATCTTTCAATTTGATGATCAAGGTAATCAGCAACATCTAAAATTTTCATATGTTGAGTCCTATAATTATACCTATCAATTTCAACATTTGAAGCTAATTGAATATTTTTCGATTCATTTGTTGTTTCTCTTGATGGTAAATTAGTTGGTGCTAAAGATTCTAAAATTTGTCCAGATGATGATGTTAATAATGTAGTATTGTTACCTTCAATATCTTCATTAATTTCCATTGATGTATTAGCTGATGATGATATTGGGAAATTCAATTTTCTCCTTTTTAATCCTCCACCCATTGTACTAGCTCCATTATTAGTGTTTAAATTAGTCAATGGGGTTTTCTTAGTTGATCCATTACCATTAAATGATCTATTAGGAGTAGCACGTTCATTTTGTCTAGTTATTTTATCCTGAATATAAACTTGTAATGAATCTAATAATAATTCACTAACGCGTTCATTTGTATTCTTAACAACATTGGTTTTATAAGTTTCCCATTGAAGTAATAAATCATCAGGGGTGTAATTAAAAAGTGAAATTAAATATTCCAGTTTAGCACTAATTGACACCTCTTGTGCTTCCTTCCCAAACAATCTGATCAGGGTTTTACTCATTTATTGAATGTTTGTATATAAGGATGAAGACGCGTTAGAGGAAATTTAAAATTCCAAAAAAAAAGGAAATTTCAAAATCAAACGCGTTTCATTAGCAATATTTTGAAAATCGCGTCAAACACAACGCAAACAACAAAGTTACAACAGAGTTACAACATACTTATACTAAGATCTACTGTGTATCTTGCATTGTTTTATTATATTATCATATTTTCTTTTAAATTAAAAGTAAAAATTTAAGGTAAAATTACACACACAATTAATCTTTTCTTTGCCTAACATCATCATCATTCTTTTGTTCAGAAGTTTGTTCTCTCTTTGGGGAAAGATCTCTATTTTCCTCAGAAGCTTTAGAACCTCTTCTAGCTTTCTTAGCACCACGACCACCTTTTCTTTCACCGAATTTTCTAGCTTTTGATTCATCATAATTAACTTTTGAAACAACACTTAAATCATTTTCTAAATATTTAATATTTGATTGTTCATGATCAGCGAGAATCTTTTCAGCATCTTCAGGTGTTTTAAATTCAACTGTACAAGTACCAGTAAAAACTCTTTGTTTTGGATCATCCTTTGATCTTTCATTCTTCATTCTAACTTGATTAACTGGTGCTAATTCTTTAAAAAATTTGAGTAAATCATCTAATGTTGCATCAATTGGTAATTTTTCAATAACGAGTGATCTCTTATTAATATTTAATTGAATTTCATTATAATTTTTTGGTAATGGGATCTTTCTTCTAACCATTTCACCATTTTCACTAACTTCTAATAATTCAGGGGATGTTCTAAGTGCTTCAATGATTTTTTCAATTGGTCTGTATTTTTTCATTCTTTCAAATTGGGAAATAGTTTGAATTGGAACCCAACCATCATTGGCACTTTGAGTAGTAAAGAGAAACTTATCCTTAAGTAAATTAGAGTCAGAAAAGTAGAATTCAACTTGTTGTAAAATTTTAGCTGAGTTTGAATCGTCAGACATATTGAAATTGGTGTTAGATCAGCTATGAAGGGGGGGGAGAAAGTTGGAAAAAAAAAAAAAAAAATTTGAAAACTTTTTTTTTTGTTTCAACTAAAAATTCAATTATTCAATTCATGTATTATGTAAGCAGGTGGGTTACGTAATAATTCAAGTTCAAGTTGTGTCAAAGTTCAAACTTGCAATGATAGTTAATTCGTAAGATGATTGGATTCTCTTGATTTCTTCAAGTTTCTTCTGGTCTTCTAAACCCAATAAATTGAAATTCGAGTAAATGGACACGCAAATGGGTGAATCGAATTTCAAACGCCAATTTTGATCATCTTCCCAATCGATGACGAATACACGATCATCATAATTATCTAAATGAGAAAATTGAAACCCACAATCAATTATAAGGATATTAGCCTTGGTAGATGAAATAATCCTACGTAATGTCTTTTCCCAAATAACCGTGGAATTATATTGGATAAAGAAATTTGTTTCGTTATTAGTAACGCGTAAACCTTTGCTGGTATTTAAAGATGTGATAAAAGCGTGTAAAAGTGGGTCATTTTCGACTTTAATAAGCTGAAAGTAAGAAGTGTGTTAGTTAGTTAATTTGTTAGAGTGGGTGGAAAAAAATACACATACATCGACGAGACAACACTCACTCATCCATATAGAAATGAATACAAGATAGAAAAAAAATGTGTGATATCGATAATTTTAATTTTTTTTTTTTGTAACTGGCCAGTATATAAAAAAAAAGATGCAATTGAAAGGAAAACCAGGTTAGTATCTAATACACTTAACTAAACTAAAAATTATCGTATTGTGATTACTGTTGTGAATAATATGTATTTTTTTTTGAAAAAAAAAAGATAAACCAGATGAAAGAGTGCCAAGAGTGCTGAAAACGCTCAGCGTGCTCAGCAACGTAAATATATTTATATATGAATGTATATATTGGATTAGATTATTTGGCGGCGTTTCTCTTGGCAATGTATTCCTTAGCGTAATCACCAAAGGAGACCATAAAGACGGTTTGCCAAATCCCCAACCCGATTCTAGGGGTAACACCCTTGTAAAGACCTTTAATACCATTTTGAGAATAAATGTATTTCAGAGTACCAACAACACTTAATTTAGCTGGTCTATTTGGATCTTTAACATGAGATTGCATTTCCACACGGGCAACTTCAAAAGGTTGGTTCCAAGCAGAAAGACCACCACCAATAACAGAAGATGCAACTTTTTCTAAAGCAGAAAGTTTTTCATCTTTACCTTTACCTCTAAAATCTCTAATTAAATCTTCAGCTAATCTAGCTAAACCGAATCTAGACCCCCAATTAGTCATTTGACGCATAGCAACTGCATTAACACCCTTATTAATACCTCTGAAACCTTCCTTTGCAAAAATTTCTTTAAAAACGGTAAAAGTTGATTTTGTTGCTTTACCAGAAGCGGCATCCTTTGAACGAGTAATTTCAACAGTTTTCATACAAGTACAAAACCCCATAGTTAAATAAGCTTGAGAAAGACCACCGAAAATACCACCACCAATACCAGAAACGAATGGAGATGCACCCATAACACTAAAACGATATTCAGCTTCAGTCATAACAGCTAATAAAACAGCACCTTTTGTTGAAGCTTCAATCCAAGCCCATGGGATTAAACCTTGATAAAACCCTAATGGGCCACCTCTCTTCCAAATATGAGAAATTGCTTGAAAAATGGAAAAGTCTCTATGCGCAGCCATTGTTGTTTTAGTAACTTCAAGAGGTTGCCCTAAGGTTGAGACTTCCACCAGGTTCAAACCGGCACCAAGAGCCAAGTTGGTGAAAGTAATTGGCTTCTTTTCGATTTTCTTTTCCTGCTGCTGCTGTTCACTCATTGTTAATTAGAAGAAATAGCTAGCTGATTGAACGAACAAAGCCAAATTGATTTTTGATTTTATAATTTTTCACTTGACTCATCGTTAAAAAAAAAATAATGAAAGCTCCGGGGATATCGCATTTATTAAAAGATTGGAAGTCTACTTTAATAAATAAATGCATGTGAAAATTGACAACTTAGTAATTGTCTATTCGATCCACAATAGTATTAAACACAAATACAAACACAACGTTTCTTTAAAAAAAAAAAAAAAAAATTGGCCATTTTATTAACTTCGTTTCTTTTTGGCGCATATGTGTTTCTTTTTCCCAGAACCCTTTACGGTTTTTTTGCTGAGCAGTCACGTGACTGGACTTGGATTTTTGTATATAACTTGCCGAATTTTAACACTATCTTTTCGGACAAAAACTCATTATATTTAGGTGGTTTAGTGCTATAAAATGAATTTACTCGGATAAATTTCACATGTTTCCAATACCCACTCAAATAAGATTTTAGATTTTGTTGGCGGATCAAAAGCTCATACAAATTGTTGGGAATTTGATTTTTACAATCATCTCATTTGTCTTTTAGTGCTTTTTTCTTTACAAGATCAAATGTCCAAAACGGCAACTACTGTAACTACCAAGCAAGTCACTGCCAACTTGCAAGGTAAAACTACTGGGGGGGAGATATTTACCGCCCCTGATTACACCATTAAGGAAATCCTTCAAGCAATTCCTAAAGACTGTTATGAAAGAAGATTGACTTCTTCCTTTTACTATGTTTTTAGAGATATTGCTGTAATTGCAGCTTGGATGTATGTTGGTAACACTTATATTCCTCTTATTACTAATGATTATTTAAGATACACTGCTTGGTTTTCTTATGCTGTTTTAATGTCTTTACCTTACACTGGTATTTGGGTTTTAGCTCATGAATGTGGTCATCAAGCATTTTCAGATTATGGTTGGGTTAACGATACCGTTGGTTGGGTTTTACATTCTTATCTTTTAGTTCCTTATTTTTCATGGAAATATTCTCATGGTAAACATCATAAGGCAACTGGTCATTTAACTAGAGATATGGTTTTCGTTCCAAAAACTAAGGAACAATTCATTGAAAGTAAGGGTGTTGTTACCCTTTCCGAATTAGCTGCTGATACTCCTATTTCCACTTTTAAGGATTTAATAGTTCAACAATTAGGTGGTTGGTTATGGTACCTTTTAACTGATGTTACTGGTCAACCTCATAAAGAATTAGAAGGCTCTTTCTTTAAACAATTTTACGCTTCTCATTTTAATCCAGTTTCACCAATTTTCGAAAAGAGAGATTTTTGGTTCATTGTTTTATCAGATTTAGGTATTTTAACTCAATTTTACGTTCTTTATCAATGGATTCAAAATTTTGGTACTTTTTCATTCTTCATTAATTGGTTCGTTCCATATATTTTCACCAACCATTGGTTAGTTTTTATTACATTTTTACAACATACTGATACTAATTTACCTCATTATGAAGATTCCGAATGGAATTTCGCTAGAGGTGCAGCTGCAACTATTGATAGAGAATTTGGTTTTACTGGTTGGTTTTTCTTCCATGATATTATTGAAACTCATGTTTTACATCATTATGTTTCCCGTATTCCATTTTACAATGCTAGAAAGGCTTCTAAGGCAATTAAAGAAGTTATGGGTGATTCATACGCACATTCTGATGAAAATATGTGGTACACTTTATGGAAATCTGGTAGACAATGTCAATTCGTTGATGGTAAAAATGGTCTTAAAATGTTCAGAAATGTTAATGGGTTCGGTGTTGATCCAACTAAGGAATAAATGTAATCCTGTTCACACTTTTTTTTTTGTTTATAGTAATAGTATATAGTAATTCAATTTTAAAAAAAAAATATAGTACAATTTATTGTATACTTTTATTTTATTTTATTTTATTTTATTTCTTCCTTTCTTTTAATATATTAACTAAAGTATATGAACTTCTCTAAACCGGAAACCGTGTACAATCTTCTTAATATTAGAACAGCTCTTGTTCGTATGGAAGATACTATTATTTTCAATCTTATCGAACGGTCGGATTTTCTCCAATCTAAAATCATTTATTCTGATCAACATCCAGGTTTACCAATTCCATCACATGATGGATCATTCCTTGATTGGTTATTTGGTGAAAAAGAAAGAATTGAATCACAACTTAGGAGATATGAATCACCAGATCAATACCCATTTTACCCAAATCAAATTCAAAATTCATTTTTACCATCAATTAATTACCCAAAAATATTGGCTAATTATTTTAGGCAAATTAATATTAATGATGAAATAATGAATGTTTATATTAATGAAATGATCCCACGTGTTGCTAAAGAAGGTGAAGATATGGAAAATATTGGTTCAACTGCAACAACTGATATTGCAGTTTTACAATCACTTTCAAGGAGAATTCATTTTGGTATGTTCGTTGCAGAAGCAAAATTTAGAGCTGAACGTGAAAAATTCACTGAATTAATTAATCAGAAAGATGTTGAGGGGATAATGAGGGAAATTACAAATGAAAAAGTTGAAGAATTAATTTTAAAAAGATTAGTTGAAAAGGCAAAAGCTTATGGTACTGATCCAACATTAAAGGAAACTACAAAACCGAAAATTGAACCTGAAGTTGTTGTTGGGATTTATAAAGACTGGGTCATCCCATTAACTAAAAAAGTCGAAGTCGATTACCTTTTGAGAAGATTAGAAGACGATGATTAAATTAAAAAGGGAGTTTATACTATATATAATATTATTTATTTATTTATTGAGAATTCTCATAGTTTGTTCAAAAGCGACAAATGTAGCAGCATTAGCAGGAGCTGCTCTTAATATAGTTGGACCAAATCCAATAAAGAAACCTTTGAAACCTCTAGTTTTATAAATATCTTTAATAACATCTCTTAAATTATTATATTTCCAATTCATATAATTATCTGTTTGTAATTTACTTTTAATAACATCAATTGGGTAAATACTTGTCCACATTGTATAACCTGAAAGCCCACCATAAAGGCATAATCTCCATGATTCAACTTGATTTCTTTTAATATTTCTCTTTTGCATATTATTTTTAACTAATGATTCAAAAGTAACAAAATAAACACCTGAACCAACACCTTCTCTAATTAATGTTGGTAAAACACCTCTATAAATAGCTTTAAAACCACCAATTTTATAAAGTTCTCTTAAAACTGAAAATGGTCCATTAAATTTTGATCCATTTGTTTGAACTTGTAATCTAATTCTAACATGTTCAATTGGTGAAGCTAAACCTGAAATTGCAATACCACCAGCTGCACCTGATAAGAAAAATTGACTTGTTGTCATTGATGAAACTCCTCCACCACCATTAATTTCATTAAAAACTCTTTTCATATATTCATTAACACTAAATTGAATACTAACACAAGCACCAATACCAATAAGAGGTAATAAAGTCCCTTTATAAAAAGCTAATGGTCCTTCTTCCTTTAATAATTTTTGAATAACTTTCATTGGGGTAATACCTTGTTCTGTACTTGATTGTAATCTAACTTTAGTTGTATCAAATGGTTGACCTGATAAAACTTGTGCAACCCCACCGATTGTACCTGCTAAAATATCTTTATAAGCTTGGTTTTTATCTTCAACCGGTTCGGTATCAATCAATTGTGTTAAGTCAATCTCAGACATTCACTTTTATTAATTCTTAGTAAATTGTAATAATGATGGGTTATCTAGTTGTTGTGACTCCGATTTGGAAAAAAATAAAAAAAAAACTTTTCTTATAAAATCAAATTGTAAAAAAACTCCGGACACCATTGATTATCATTGATATATTGATAGTGATATTAATATTAATATATATTATTCGGTAACAGTTGCCGGTTTTAATGGTATTATTTTCATCTTAATTGGATTTCTTACTGTTTTTTAAAATTAAAATGTTATCGAACTTCTCCGCTAGCGGGGGTGAAGAAGCTTATAATGCCTAATAAAGTCTACAGTGCCATTTAATTATATGGCAATAGTTTAATAAATATAGTTATACAGGTAGTTTCACTTCACTTCACTTCACTTCACTTCATTTCTTACAACCGCTATCGACCGCATATTAGCCTCTTATTAAACGTCAGAAATATGTCATCATCATTTTTTTTTTTATTTCTTTTCTCTTATCGAAAATTGAATGAAGAAACAAAAGGATAAAAAAGAAGTGGAAGAAGGTGTTTCAGTTCCAATAGATACATCTAAGTTCATACCTATTAATCAAGATTGTTATGTGGGGAAAACAACGATATTTCTCAAACCAGGAATGATGTTTTCAGGGTATCAATTTTCAGGTTCAAATCAATATAAAGTTGAAGTTAAATTGCTTGATGTTGATATGGATTTAGGTGAAATTTCAGGTTCATTAACAATTCATGAATTAACTAATCTTAATCCAAAAATTACAACATTTTTTCAAGGTGAAACAATTGGTTTAAATGGTAAAACTTTTAAAACTAAATACCCAAAATGGGGTTCAACTTGGAATAATGATATTCAACATTGGGCAAGATTCGATTCATGGAGAAAATTAAGTTTAAATTTAAATCAACCTGATAATTCAAATTATTATTTAAACCCCGTTGAAAATCAACAATATTTATATTTTAGATGGAAAGAATTATTCTTATTAAATAATCCTCATATTAAAGATATTAAAGGTGCTTCATTTGCTGGATTTTATTATATTTGTTTTAATCAATTAGATGGTTCATTAAAAGGAATGTATTATCATAAATATTCAGATAAATTCCAAAAACTTAATTTACAACCAATTGAAAATAATAATTATTCAGTTTTTGAATATGTTTAACATTAATATTTTGATTTTTTGCTATCATTTCTTTCTTTTAATTTATAAATTTATGTATATATATCCCTTATAAATTTTTATACCCAATTTCTCCCTTTTAAACTAACGCTAACTACTTACTTTTTAGAATCATAAATTTTAGCTTTTTGAGATTTAAATTTACTAACTTCTTCATATAATAACATTTTCATATCATTCATACTTTGATGTTGTATTTCAAATTCAAAATTGAAAATTTCCTTACATTCAACTTCATCATCTAAATTTCTAACAGATTTTAAAAATGGATGTGATAAAACTTGATCAATTTTTAATCTCTTTTGTGGTGACCAATTTAATAAACCATCAATTAATGATATACATTCAATTGGCATTAATGGATAAATTTTCCCCCAATCTTTCTTTTGGAAATTTGGTTGATCATGAAAAAATGCAAATGCACTACTTGTACCATACCAATAAACAATTTCTTTACTTGGCATTCCAATAATTTTACAAATTTCTAAAACTTGTTTCATTGAATCATCACCAATGAATAATGGTTTCCTACCATATAATTCACCAATTATACAACCAACTGACCACATATCAACTTCTTTACCATAAATTTTTTTAGCTAAAATTAATTCAGGTGCTCTATACCATCTTGTTGCAACATATGATGTAATTTGTCTACTCCTTTTATAATTCATCCATTTATCATTAATACCTCTTGCTAAACCAAAATCACAAATTTTTAATACCCCTTGTGAAGTTACAAGAATATTATTAGGTTTTAAATCTCTATGAATAACATCAGCTGAATGAATATATTTAACACCACAACAAATTTGATAAATAAAACTTTGAATTGTTAAATTTGAAAATTGTGCTGAACCAATTATAACTCTAGCTAAATCATGATCCATTAATTCTTGAAAACAATAAAGTCCATCATATGGTTCTTGATAAACTAAATCCATATCAATTAAATTAACAATATTTTTATGACCTTTAAAAAATGCCATTAATTTCAACTCTCTAATTGCTCTCTTTAATAAAACATCCTTTGTAAAGATCTTACTAACTTTCTTAATTGCAACTAAGTTTTTATTAGTTTTAGTAGATGTATGAAGATCAATTGCTGAACAAACTGTACCATATGAACCTTGACCTAAAACACAAACTAATTCATATCTTGGATCAATTAAAAATTCAGCCTTTTTATAAACTGCTGCTGATTCTTCTCCCTTGGGTAAATAATTAGCCACTTTTTTCTGTTGTTGTTGTGATTGTTGTTGGGGGTTAATAGCACCGGGTATTTCCATACGTTCGTACATTTTTATTAAATTCTTTAATATTTTGTATTTTCCTTCTTTTTCTTTCAACTTTTTTCTGGGAGAAAATGTTTAATATAAACAATAACTATTGTAGCAAAGATTTTGTTACCTGCTCCCCCCCTTGTTGGGCTTTTGGATGAGATTTTATTAATATAAAAAGGCAACAAAAAGTGTTGCTCAGCAAAATTGCCATTTTAAGATACTTTAACGCGAGGAGGACAAGAAAAAAAAATTAAAATTAAAATGATAAAGTGTATATCACAATTTAAACTCACACTATTTTTTATACAACGTTTTCCTATGAACGATTTATCATTGCTGTTACCCACACAGCAAACGATAGCTATTTCAGCTTATGTGGATTTTATACCGCATTTACAATATTCTAAACCATTGGGTTCTTCTAGATTCTCAAAAACAGTTAAATGTTTATCACCATCAGGTTATGTCGTTGCAAAACTTCTTATTAAACCAACTAATCATGAGATAGATTTATCAATTCCTTTAAAACGATATGAGGCTATTAGATTAAAATTAGAGGGTGTTTCTAATGTTTTACCATATAATGAAGTTATAGATACTGATAGAGCTGCTTATCTTATAAGGGATTATGTTAGGTATAATTTATTAGATAGACTTTCAATTAGACCATTTTTAGAATTAATTGAGAAAAAATGGATAATTTATCAATTATTACATGCATTATCAAAAATTCATGAAAGGAATGTTCATCATGGTGATATTAAATCTGAAAATATATTAATAACTAGTTGGAATTGGGTAATGTTAACAGATTTTGCACATTTAAAACCAATTTATTTACCTGATTATAATCAATCACAATTTTCATTTTATTTCGATACAAATCATAGACATTCTTGTTATATTGCACCAGAAAGATTTCAATCAAAGGAAAATTTAGAAAAATTAAATAAATTATTACCTGAATTAAAACCTGAAATGGATATTTTTTCACTTGGTTGTACAATTGTTGAATTATTCACTGAAGGTATCCCAATTTTTTCACTTTCACAAATGTTCAAATATAAAAAGGGTGAATATACACCTAATTTAGATTCAATTGATGATTTAAATATTAAAAATATGATTAAATCAATGATTAGTTTAAACCCAAATGATAGATTATCTGCTAAAGATTACCTTTTAAAATTTAGAAAATTGATTTTCCCAGATCATTTTTATACATTTCTTCATCCTTATGTTAAATCATTAACAAATGATCAATTAATGATGAATAATAATAATAAATCTAATGATACTAATAATAATAATAAACAAATTGATAAGTATCATCTTTGTAATTTAAGAATTGATAAAATATGGTCAGATTTTGATAAAATTGCATTATATTTAGGTTTCAAAGGTCAATTAATGAAAGCAGATTTAGAAAGGTTAAATGATAATAATACTACTAAAAAAACCAATGATAGTATAATACCAATTGAATTGAATTTACCAGGAATGAAAAGACATATACCTCAAAATACATCAAAGATTTTTTATGAAAACTCAAATAATGATTGTTCTTCATTAATATTTTTATCATTGGTCATTTATAATGTTAGAAATACTACACATTCTGCTTATAGATCAAAGGCATGTGATTTAATTTTAGCATTTTCTGAACAATTACCAGATGATGTTAAATTTGATAGATCTTTACCTTATTTAGCAAATATGTTAGATGATCCAAATGAAGAATTACAGGCAGTTACTTTAAAATCAATGACTCAATTACTTTTAATGATTGATACTATAACACCAATTAATGTTTATTTATTTTCAGATTATTTATTACCAAAATTGAATACATTATTAAAAAGATCATATTTATTAAATGACAAAATTGAAAATTCATCATCTAAATTATTTTTAGAAAATAGTTTAAATACAATTAATGAAAATAATTATAAATTAGAAACTTATTCAAGGGGGTCATTTATTAGAATGGTATTTGCTTGTTGTTTACCATATTTAGCTTCAACTGCAAAAAAATTTTATAAATTGACTAAATTAATGAAAAAAAATAATAATATTGATATTATTAATAATAATGAAATTGATGAACAATTCATTGATAATATTGATTTCGATTATAAAGATTTAGAAATTCAATTTGAAAATTTAACAAGAAAAATTTTAACTGATAATGATTCGTTAGTTAAAATTTCATTAATGAAAAATATAATTCCATTATGTTCATTTTTTTCAAAAGATCAAATTAATGATATTATCTTAAGTCATTTAATTACTTATTTAAATGATAAAAAATCACAATTAAAATTAATTTTTATTCAAAGTATTTTACCGATTTCAATTTTTGTTGGTCCAACAAGTGTTGAAAAATATATTTTACCATTATTAATTCAAACATTATATGATCCAAATGAATTAATAGTTATTGAATTATTATTAATTTTAAAAAAATTTGTTGATTTAGGTATGATTAGGAAAAATAGTTATTATGATTTAATTGATTTAACAATTAAATTAGTCCTTCATCCAAATGAGCAAATAAGAGAATGTGTTCTTAATCTTATTTTATCAATTGGGAATCAATTATCATTAGCTGAATTATATTGTATGGTTTATCCAGTTATTAGACCTTTTTTTCAACATGAAATTAATGATTTTAATTGGGATAATCTTTATTTAACAGTTCATCCTCCATTATCAAGAGAAATTTTTAATTTTATTAAAACATGGTCAAATACAAAGGATCAAACATTATTTTGGCAAAGAGTTAATTTAAATAATAATGGTGGTTTAATTAATGGTGGTGGGAAAAAAATGGATTCATTTGGTAATACAAAATTAACATTTATGAAAAAACAAAGAGGTGCTAATACATTAAATAAATCAACATTATTAGCTGCTACTAATGATTTTATTACTAATTCTGAAGTTCCATTAAATAAGGATGATTTGAAAAAAATTGATCAAATGATTTCCATAGGATTCGATTCAAATGATATGTGGAAAGTGGCAACTTTAAGATCATATATTTTTAAATTGATAAAATTGGAATCTAGGAAGGATGTTATATATTATAACAATTTTAATAATAATACATTGAATTTAATGGCTAGATCAGTTTTTGTTGATGTTAAATATACATTTAAGAATGATGGTTATGATGATGAACATGAGCATGGGCATGAGCATGACTATGAACATGAGCATAATGATCAAGATGGACAAAATGATTCTAAAAGGGTTAGTGAATCAGGTTTGCCTAAATTAATTAAACCTTCATCAAATTCAAAACCTGCTCCTCCTCCAATTTCAAATAAGATTTTCTTACCACAATCACAACCAATGTTTAACATTGATGATGTTGTTATTAGTGGTAATTCCCCGATTTTATTATTACCAAATTTGAAACAAACAAAACCATTCATTAGTGAAAATAAGGCTATTGCTGTTGGTGAAACTTCATCGATGTTTTCAGGTATTAGTGGTGGTAATGGGAAAAAATCAGCTAATGGTAATGGTGGAGTTTTTGATGATTTAGGTGATGCAAATGTTTTTGATGAAACTTTAATTGAAAAGAAATTAATTGTTGATGTTAATCATACTTATTCAGGTTATAACCCATTCATTTTGAAATTTTTAGATACATTAAAATTTAAACCTGATTTAGATGTTTATTCAGAATTCGGTGAAACTGTTAAACTTTCAAAAATTAACAAAGTTAAATCATTCAATAAGAAATTAATTAATAGATTAACTGATCATAATATTGGCATTAATTGTATTGCTGCTTCTCCTGATAATAAATATTTCATTACAGGTGATGATGATGGCATTATAAAAATTTGGGAAACTTCAAGGTTAGAATTAGATATTACTGGTTGTCCATGTTTAAATTTCAATTTAGGTTCAAGTATTAAAAATATTGAATTTATTCCATTAAGACATTGTTTTGTTGTTAGTACAATTGATGGTAATGTTAAAATATTCAGAGTTGATTTTATTAGTTCATTGAATAAACCAAAAACTGAAAAATTTAAGGAAACTTCAATTACATTAATTCGTAAATATAAATATTCAAATAATAATGGTAATTCAATTATAACAAATTTGAAACTTTCCATTATTAAAGATAAACCATTTATTTTTATTTTAACATCAATAGGGAAGGTTCTTATATTAGATATTAGGACAATGAAAGAAGTTAAAACTTTACAAAATGATGTAATGCATGGAATCCCATTATCATTAGTTATTGATGATGAATTTCAAAATTGGCTTATTATTGGTACTTCAAGAGGTGTTTTAGATTTATGGGATATTGAAGCAGGATTATGTGTTAAATCAATGAAATTTAAAAATTCATCATTTCCAATTATTACAATGATTAATTTACCCAATGATTCATATGAATTTAACAATGGGGATAATACTAATAAGGTTGGTAAATTTATTTCATTCATTGGTGGTACTGGTCAATCTGATGTTATAATTTGGGATGTTAGTAGAATGATTCCAAGAATCGTACTTTGTTCTTATGGGGTTAATCAAAATGGTATAGGTGGTGGATCATTTGGTGTTATTGATGTTAATGATGAAATAGAAAGTCAAATGTTTGATATTTGGTTGAATGATATTCAGGGGAAGAATGAATGTTCAACTTCTTTATTTTTGACAGATGATAATAGGTTAATTAGTTCAACTTGGGATAAAAGGATCATTAGTTGGGATTTAAAAAATTATCAAGATTCGTTTTGTGTTAATGATTCATTATCGGAGTTTACTTACAATGAAAGTATTGTTAGTCCTTCACTTACTATTGTTAAGGAAACTGTTAAAAATATCGATGAAGATGAAAGGAAAAATTCTAAATGGATTTCTCAAGATAAAATTAATGCGATTTGTGCTGTGTCGTATCCATTTGATATGACCATTTCTTGTGACAGAGCGGGAAATATCTGTATTTATAGATAAGATAAGATAAGATGGGCCCATGCTGAGCATGGGTAATTTTATAACACTTAAAAAAAAAATTATAGAATTTATGACAAAAGGGGGCATTTTCAACTTTAAAGATTGTCGATAATGAGTGATGAAGATGAGGAATTGAGCTCACTTTCCAGTTTAGATGAAGAGGATTATGATGATGAAGAAGATTATGAAGAAAACTGCGAAGAAGATGAGGATTCAGACAATCTCCTAGATGAAGAATACGAAACTGTTGAATCAACTGGAATGTACACACATGCTGAAAAGACACTCAGCGGGGTCAAGATAGAGCGTTTGAAATACGTGCCGTTGAATTTTGAAGATATGCAAATTGAAATAGAAGAAAGAGCTGCTAAATTGGATAATATGTTACAAATAGGTTGGGAAAGATGTTTGATTTTATTATTAAAATTCGATAACAATGAACATAAACTTATGGAAAGGTTTTTGAATTGTAATAGAGAGGATTTTTTCAAGGAAAATGGGATTTCTTTAGCACAAATTGGAGTTGAATCATTGATAAAAAATGAAACGGATCCTAATTTTATTTGTCATATTTGTTATTGTGGTCCAAGTGATGAAGAACCAATGAAAACTTTCAATCTTACTGGATGTGGTCATAAATTTTGTGTTGATTGTTTTGAACAGTATATAAATCAAGAAAACTCAAGTGGGAAAGTTTTGATAAAATGTCCATTTTCAGATCCAATTTGTGAACTTTGTTTTACCATTAGTGAATTAAGAGAAATTAGTGATTATATTACAAACGAAAGGAAAAAGAAAATAATTCAAGAAACTACTTCTGATCATGGGTTAAACACTAATTTTTTAACAGAGGATCAAGTTAAGGAATTGTATCAAAATGATTCAGATGAATCATCATCAGATGAAGGAAATGAGGAGGATAAAAAATTAAATGAAGAAAGTGTATTATTTAATTATCAAATTGAAATGATTCAAAGGGAAAGAGATGAAAGGAGAGTTAATATTAATAAAAGTTTAATATCGAAATATTTATTTAATTTGATGAAATTTTATACCCAATCAAATTCTAAAAATATCAAAGGTTGTAGTTACCCAGATTGTGATGGACTTGTTCAAATATTAGGTATACAATCCTCATTAACATTGGATGAAATGAAGCAAAAGATGATTATACCAATTGTTCAATGTAATCATAAACATAAATTTTGTTATTTATGTAATGGTGAAATGGATCATAGGCCATGCCCATGTATATTAGTTGAAAAATGGAGGAGGAAATGTAAGGATGATAGTGAAACATATAATTGGCTTACATCTAATACGAAATTGTGTCCAAAATGTAACAATTCAATTGAGAAAAATGGTGGATGTAATCATATGACATGTAGTTCATGTCATTATCAATTTTGTTGGATTTGTATTGGGGATTGGAAATTACATAGGGATAATTACAATTGTAATTTATACAAGGAAGATCAAGATGATTTAGATAATAAGGAAAAGGTTAATTTATCAAAGAAATTATTAGCAAAATATTTATTTTATTATGAAAGATTTGAAAATCAAAGAATTTCAAATGAAAAGGATATGAAACTATTAAGTGAATTTGAGAATAGGATTTTAATATTACAAAAATCATTAAATATATCATACATTGATACAATGTTTTATAGAGAATGTATTGATACATTATTATCAGCTAGGACAAATTTAATGTGGTGTTATGCATTTATGTATTATTTAAATGCATCAAATGGGAAATCATTTTTAGAAACTGCTCTTTGGACATTTTCTAATACTATTGAATCAATGTCTCATTTATTTGAAAATACAAAAATTCAAAATGTCTTAAAGGAAAAGGGGAAATTTTTACATTTAAAGGGTCAACTTATCAATTTACAACCGAAATTATTAGACATGTCAATTGATTATTTGTTAACTGGTAAATGTGATTTTGTTGAAACTACATATTGGTAAAAATGCCTTACTTTTTTTTTTTTTTTTACATATTTCTTAGTATATGTATATAATAATAATAACAACTTTGAAATGAATGAACTATCAATTCATCTTTTGCTCAATTTCATCCTCTAATGCTAAAACGAGCCCTGTTCTACAGGGTAAATAAACTTGTAAATAATTTTTTCTATTATTCCATTCCAAATCAGTAGTAAAAAATCTACTTTTTTGCTCATCGATTCTGTTATGACCACCGAATTCTTCCCTATCAGTGTTTAAAATAATCCTATAAACCCCTGGTTGATCAATCCCAACTCTATAATTATCATAAGAATTATTTGGATGAAAATTAAAAATGAACAATTTTTTATTCCTTTCAAAAACGATAACTTTATCAGATTCATGCTTTAATGAAATATAAGCAGGTAAACAATTTAACCATTGGAATTTTTCTTCCATTAAATTCATTTGTTTATCAAATTGATATAAATATTTATATCTTAATAAATCATCATGAATTAAATTAAATTGCCTCCTTGCATAATGATAACTTTGATTATTACCAACTCTTGGGAAATCTAACCATTCAGGATGACCGAATTCATTACCTTCAAAATTTAAATAAGCTTCACCACCTAATGATTGAGTAATTAATCTAATCATTTTATGTAATTGAATACCTCTATCAATAACAGGTGTAAAAGGTGATAAAACAGACATATTTGTATACATTTCAGCATCCATTAACCAAAATGCTAAAGTTTTATCACCAACTAAAGCTTGATCATGAGATTCACAATAAGTAACACATTTTTCACCAAATCTCCTATTTGATAATGTATGAGAAATTTTCCCCATATCCCAATCAATATCTTGTGAATGTTTTAAAAATTTAATCCACATATCAGGGATTGACATTGCTAATCTATATTGAAAACCAACACCACCATCAAATCTTGATTTACATAAAGTTGGATAACCAGAAACATCTTCTGCAATTGTTGTAATTTCAGATTTAATTGATTCCCCAAATTTTGAACATAAATCATTTGCTAACATTAAATAAGTTAAAGCTTCATTATCAATTGGTCCATTTGGTGAAAGATATTCATTATAATCACCTGAAAATCCTGCACCAATACCATGATGTTGATAAAGCATTGATGTAACCCCATCGAATCTAAATCCATCAAATTGAAATTCCATTAAATAATATTTTAAATTTGATAATAAAAATCTTAAAGTTTCATAATTACCATAATTGAATAATCTTGAATCCCATTGATCATGATTACCCTTTGGACCTGAATGAAAATAACAATAATCTGTACCATCAAACATATTTAAACCATCTTCAACATTTTTAGATGCATGTGAATGAACAACATCTAATAAAACTCTAATACCTAAACCATGAGCAGTATCGATTAATTCCATTAAATCTTCAGGTGTACCAAATCTTGAAGAAATTGCAAAAAAATTAGTAATTTGATAACCAAATGATGCATAATATGCATGTTCCATAATTGACATTAATTGAATTGTATTATAATTTAAATCTTTAATAATTGGTAAAATATTTTTAGTGAATTCTTTATAAGAACCAATTTTTGGATCAGGTGTTGAAATACCAATATGACATTCATAAATCTTTAAAGATTTTGGTAATTCAGGTCTTTTATTTTTAAATTGATATTTTTCAATTGGGTTCCAAAATCTAGCTTCATAATTATTTGAATTATATTCACTTGGTGGTTGAGTTGCTCTTTGAATATAAGGAGGTAATCTAGCCAATTTTTCCCCATTTTGTAAAGTTAAAAGGACTTTAATACGAGAATTATGATCAATTATTGGTTCCCCATTTTCTTTTGGTGGTAATTTAATAATAAAGCAACCATGATCGATTTTATTCATTTTAAAAGAATCATGGTCCCAATTGTTGAAATCACCAATTAAAGCAGCTTCACAGGCATTTGGAGCGTATTCCTTATAAACAATTGTATTATCTGGAAGGACATGAATACCCATTTCTTTGTAAGAATCTGCGAATTTTAAAATACCACCTTCATTTTCGTCCAAGATGGCCAACCAATTGTCTGCCAATGTTCTCCTGTGGGCCAATTCCTTAGCAAAGGGTTCAAGCCAGGGGTCTGCTTTGATAACACCTGATACAATTTTTGGGATTTCCTTGTTTTCCGAGTCCATTTTAAAGTTAAATATGGTAAAAGTTCACGTCTTGGCAGCCAATTGATAATCAAAGATAATAAAATAAAATAAAATATGATAAAATGCGGCGCATGAAAATTTGAATGCGGCGCATGAGTTTTTAATTGACCCGATTTAAAAATTGACAGAAAGACGCAAAAAAAAAAAAAATTTTCACTTTTCGAATTTCAAAATTTTTCAAATTGAAAAAACTTTTCAATGCGATTTTCTTCTTTCTTCAACTTACTAACACTTCATAAAAATGTCTGCTAGACCACAAGTTTCTGTCGTTGGTATCAACGGCCAAGCCACTTCCACTGCTTTACCATTACCAGCTGTTTTCAAGGCTCCAATTAGACCAGATATTGTCCACTCTGTTTTCTCCAAGATTAACAAGAACAAGAGACAAGCTTACGCTGTTTCTAGAAAGGCTGGTGAACAAACTTCCGCTGAATCCTGGGGTACCGGTAGAGCTGTTGCCAGAATCCCAAGAGTTGGTGGTGGTGGTACCCACAGATCCGGTCAAGCTGCCTTTGGTAACATGTGTAGAGGTGGTAGAATGTTCGCTCCAACTAAGATCTGGAGAAGATGGCACATCAAGGTTAACCACAATGAAAAGAAGTACGCTACTACTTCTGCCATTGCTGCTACCGCTATCCCATCTTTAGTCTTAGCTAGAGGTCACAAGGTTGAACAAGTTGCTGAAATCCCATTAGTTGTCTCTGATGATTTAGAATCTGTTTCTAAGGCTAAGGACGCTGTTGCTGCCTTAAAGGCCATTGGTGCTCACAAGGATGTCATCAAGGTTATTAACTCTAGAGCTATGAGAGCCGGTAAGGGTAAGATGAGAGGTAGAAGATTCACTCAAAGAAGAGGTCCATTAGTTGTTTACGCTAAGGATAACGGTTTAGTTAAGGCTTTAAGAAACATCCCAGGTGTTGAAACCGCTGATGTTAAGCACTTAGGTTTATTACAATTAGCCCCAGGTGCTCACTTGGGTAGATTTGTTATCTGGACTGAATCTGCTTTCGCTGCTTTAGACCAAGTTTACACTGCTCTTCCAGCTAACATTGTTTCTAACACTGATATCTCTAGAATCATTGAATCTGAAGAAGTCAAGGCTGTTGTTAGACAAGCCGGTGATGCCGTTACTAAGAAGACCTCTTCCCAAAAGAAGAACCCATTAAAGAACAAGGCTGTTATGCTCAGATTGAACCCATACGCTAAGGCTTTCGCTGAAAAGAAGCTTGGTTCCGTTAAGCTTGCTAAGGCTGCCAAGGTTGAAAAGAAGCAATTCTTATCTGTCTTAAAGTCCGACTAATTGTGTGACCTAATGTGATCACTCTACTACTTTTTTTTTAGAATTAGAATGTATAATTTTTCCTTATAGATGATGATGATTAAAAAAAAATAGGCAAGTCAAGTATCTATGCTGCTGAGCATATGAGCGTTTTCGCTATATAATTTTTCCCCATTTTTTTTTTTCCATCTTCGTTTCAAAACCCCATAATTTTGTTATATATATGACTAAAAAGCTACCTATAGAGGTCAAAACACAGCGTCGTCCCACGCGTGTTGCGTGCACTTTTTGCTCGCAGAAACATCTTCAATGTGATGAACTTCGGCCTTGCAAAAATTGTTCCAAAAGAGGCCATGCTGACACTTGTAAAGATGCTGTTCGTAAGAAAAAAGCCATTTCTGCTAATGGGGCATCAAAAAATAAAAAAAATGGGGTAAATGGTGGTACTAAAACTGCTCGTCCACGTGGAAGGCCACGTAAAGTTAAAACAACACAAATTGCAAATACAATTCAAAATCCACCACCAATTGAACCTAAAATTTTACCAAGTTTACCAAGTTTATCAAATTTACCACTTGAATCATTTGGTGCTTTTTGGGATAATCATAAAATATCACCAGTTCAAAGCCCAGCACCTTCACTTTTACCCAGTGCAAGTTTATTAAATATATTAAACCCCCCACAAAATACCAATCAACAACAAAATACCTTAGGTTCTGAATCACTTTCAATTGCTGCTACTACTACTAATGTTAATAATACTACTAATACTAATACTAATACTGCTAATAATAAACAACCAAATTCTAGATCTCGTTCTCGCTTAAATTCAAATTCAGATTTAGATTCACCTCCTCCTAGCCCCTTGGAATTTTCCGCTAATCATTCTTATAGGAAATCATCACCTGCTGCTGCTGCTGCTCCACCTGTTAATCAATTAAATCAAGTTCTTACTCAATCACCTCAAAATCAAGGTTTAGGTTTAGGTTTATCTAATGTATCAGCAGTTACTTCAAATATTGGTTCTGTTAATCCATCATCTAATAATTTACAGGATAATTCTAGTCCTAATTCAGGTTTTAAAGCAGGTTATGCTAAACAAATGAATTATGAAATGGATTTCCTAAGTCATCCTAATGCATCATTATTGAATTTAGATGATGAAATTTCAAGACCTTTTATAGAAATCAATCTTAATGATGGGACAATGATATCATCATATGCAAATAATGGTACACCAAATTCATTTGTTTATAATCCAAATCATTCAAATATGAAAAATACAGCTAATGAAATCCCCAATGATCTTGAACAAACTGATGATTATACTTCTCCATTAATAATGAGACATGTTATTAAACACCCTGATGATATTTATTTAACTAATATTGTCAAATCTTATCAATACCCAATTGCTTATCATGCATTAATTGATTATTTAAAAAAGAGATTTAATAAACTTCAATTATTAGAAATTGCTAAATGTATGGCCAAATATCGTCCAAGTTTTATTAGTGCAACAAAATCACTTTATGAAAATGATTTAATTTTTACTGAAAGATCATTTCAAAGGACTTTATTAGAATATGAACATTTAATATCAATGTCACCATCACCAACAATTATTTGGCGTAGAACTGGTGAAATTGTTGCAATGACTAATACATTTTGTGCAATGACTGGTTATTCTAAAATGTCCCTTTTAAGTAAAAGGACATATATCGTTGAATTAATGGATGATGAATCAACTATAAAATATTTTAGATCTTTTAGTGATTTAGCCTTTGGGGATTTAAATGCAACTTATTTAACAGATTGTAATTTAAGAAAGGCTAGTGATAATGATTATTTAAAATGTTGTTGTATTTGGACTATTAAAAGGGATGCTTTTGATATACCTATGCTGATCGTTGGTCAATTTTTACCTGTTTTGGAATAGGTTTAAAAAAAAATTAAACAATTAAAAATTAAAAGGATGATATTAATGCTATTTAGTATCATCTAAATGTATAATAAATAATAAAAATTAATTTAAAGGGGAGAAGGAATCAATCACCAGTTACAAATAGTTTTACATTTCAGGTTGAATTTTCTTTTTTTTTTTCTTTTCTTGAATGTATACATATAAAAAAAGTTTGAATATATAATAGAATCACAAAATCAAACAAATACATCTATCTATTAAGAGTACTTACTCGTTTATTTTTGCTTGATTTTTAAAATTAGTTCTTAAGAATATCATCTAATACTTTACCAAATGCAACAACTTCTTCATCAAAGTATCTTCTACCACTTAATTGAAAGGCAATTGGTGCACCCTTGAATAATTCAGGGATATATTTATCATGTTCTAATTGTTCAATTTCACTTCTACCTTTAAAACCTTCTTCCTTAACATCAATAGCAGGATCTTGATATAATTGAGTTGGTAAAACTAATGTTGGTAAATCTAAAATGTTAAATAATGAAGTATAACCCCAATAAAATGGACCTGCAATACCATCTTCAATACAAACTGGTGCAGTACCAACATAAGTTGGGGAAATAATAAAATCAACTTTGTTCTTAACAAAATAATCATTATACTTTTTTCTTAAAGTATCTCTTCTGTAATTTAATTCTCTGTTATCAGTAACAGTGAATTTTTTATCACCTTCACCGAAGGATAAAGCCCATTTAGTTAATGGTAATAATGGTTCACCAGATGGTTTAATCATTTCCTTTTGAGCATGATTATTATCAACTGAATACAATAAATTAACAACTTCATAAGCTTCTTGAGTTTCAATTGGATCAAATTTTAAAACATTAACACCAGCAGCTTTTAATTTATCACTAACAGTTTTTAAACCTCTTAAAATTGGTGGGTGTGGTTTAACAATACCATCATCTGTTAAAATTGCAACGGTAATATCCTTAGGTTCTGGTTTTGGGACATCTCTCCATAAAACTGGGATACACCATTGATCATCATCCCATGGTTTACCTTCATTAATATAAGATTTCATAAACATTTCAATATCATCAACAGAGTTAGTAATTGGACCTGCAACTGCAACAACTGATTCTTGACCTTTACCTGAAGAAACACCACCCCAAGTTGAAATTCTTCTAGTAGTTGGTCTTAAACCATAACAACCAGAAAATGCAGCAGGGGCTCTAATTGAACCACCAATATCAGTACCAATACCTAATGGTGAACCTTTACCAGCAACACAACAACCTTCACCACCAGATGAACCACCTGGTGTTAATAATGAATTATATGGATTTCTAGTTCTACCAATAATATTATTATTAGAATCTAAATGCATTAAAGTTTGTGGTTGATTAGTTCTAACATAAAAGATAGCACCTAAATTTCTTAGAACTTTAATTGTAGTTGCATCTTCAGTTGGGATATTATCTAACCAACCAACCCAACCACCATTGGTGATTTTACCTGCATAACCAATTTGTTCCTTTAAAGAAATTGGTAAACCATGAAATGGACCCATTGGTTTACCATTTTCCTTAATATATTCATCCAATTCCTTTGCACGGATTAAAGCTTCATTAATGAAAAATTCCATAGCAAAATTAGTGAATTGATTTAAGATAACAGCTCTATGAGTGAATGCTTTTAAAACTTGAACTGATGATAATTCAGATTTGGAAATCTTTGAAGTTAATTCACTAGCAGTTAAGTCAGTAATTTCCTTTTCTTCTTCAGTGAGATCCTTTGAATTCTTTAAATATTCAATAGTATTGAAAATTTCCTTATCTAAAGTAGATGGGATTTCACCACTGGCTACTTTTAATTCAGCAGGTTGAGCGTTTTTTAAATCTTGGAGATATTTTTCAATCTTTGGTTTCCAAGATTCGAAAAGTTCATCATTGGAAACATCATCTGTGAATTTGTAAAACTTAGTAACATCAGGGGCACCAATAGCAGACATTGCGCTATAATTGTTAGTTATAAGAAGAAAAAAGTGTTAATGAAAATTAAACTTCTTGGCAATCTACCATTTTATACTAAACGACAAGAGAATAGATAGAGCTTTTAGTTACCCAATTAGGAAGGTGCACCCATCACCGCGGTATTCATTTCATTAGAAAGCGGGAAATTTCTAGATTATAGTGGTATAGGTATAAACGTGTCGGCATGTTGTCTTGATTAATATAAAGTGGGGTTTATGTGGCACGTGAGGAAGAATGCGTGCTGAGCACAATCAGTTCCAGAACGAAAGAAGAAAAAAATTAAAAATTAGCTAATTAATTAATGACTAAACAACAACAGTTATTACTAACAAATGACAAACGTTGGTCCTAAAAAGCCCCGTAGGGTGTTCACTGGGCCACCTAAGACGCGTTCGAAAAATGGGTGTCTTACTTGCAGAAAAAGAAAGAAGAAGTGTGATGAAAGAGGACCTGTTTGTTCAGGTTGTGAAAGAAATTTTATCAAATGTATTTGGCCAGACCATGTTGCAGTTCCTGTTGAACAACCACCACCACCACCAATTTCTAGCATTCCGCCAGTTGTGGCTAAAGTTATCGATATGAATTTAGAGTCTATGGAAGTCCCAGTTGAATTATGTGGGGTGTTTGAAGTTCATAATTATAAACATAAAAAGGCAATGAAAGTTATTGAAAATGTAATCTCATTAGATGATCAAAAGATGTATGATGATTTATTAAATTATAAACCAACTTCTTCATTTTTCCAAAATACAAATGTTAGTGATTTTATTATGCAATCAATTATTAAAGAAGATGAGAAGCCACAGAATAATGTTAATGTTAAAACTACTAGTGATGATTCAGGTGTTTTAAATCATTTAATTAAATCTAATTGGGAAGCATTAGCTATTCAAGTTGTAAGTAATGCCGAAAGAAGACTATCATTATCTACTAGACATTGTATCACTGATTTTAATATTGAAAATTTAACCAAGAATTTATTCAATGAATTTTTATTTAATTACCCAATGTTATTCCTTTTTAACAAAGGTAAAGATGTACCATCACCTTTTGAAAGTTTTGAAATTTACAATGATAAATTTACTTCAATTTTAGAATCAGGGAATTGGTTAGATCAAATTTTAGAAACTTCAATTTTTCAAATTTTTGAATGTTTCTCAAAATTATCATGGCTTTTAAATAAACGTAAATCTGAAACAAGTGAATTACTTTCTAAACTTCAAAATGATATTTCATCAATTTGGACTACTATTCAAACTACAGAAATTCAATTAGAAATTAACAACAATAATAACAACAACAATAGTACTGATTTAACTAATATTAATATCAGCACTAAAAACAATATTAAAACCAACAATACCCATCATCATATCAATACCCAACAATTGCTTGAATTTGCTAAACTGTCTTATATGTCATTACAAATCTTTTATTTAAAATTGACAGATAATCAAATTGAAAACAAGAGCCCAATAATTGGATTTTACATTGATCAATTCATTTCCAATTATGAAAATTATTTGAATTTATCAAATAAAAACGATAATTCAAATACAAATACAAGTATTATACCAAGGTATATGTTTATTTTCCCATTAATAATTAATGCGTGTGCTTCTGTTAATTTAAATCAAAGGGAATTCATTAGTAAGGAACTTTATTTAATTTCATATGATTTGAAGATGCCATTTGTTGAATCAGTAGTTAATAACATTGAAGAATCATGGGGGATGGACTTTAACAATAATTCACAAAAAACTTTTAACAAATTAGTTACTGGGTTTTAATTGGGGGATTAATATACATAATGATAATATATTATATAGAAATATAAAATACAGTGTATATTTATTTATTTATTCTTTTTATAGCTACAGCTTTTCTTTTATTCGTTATTTTTTATTTATATTGATGTTCTATCGAATAAACCTTCATAAACTTCACCAATGAAGATTTGAAATTGATTTAATTTTTCCCTTTGCAAAGTTAAATCGAATTCAGGGTCTAATTCTCTTTGGGTATCATTTAAGAATTTATCGAATAATGAAATTATTGATATTTTGGATCTTTGAATAATTGAATTTATCCTAACTTTTTCTGTAACTGTTATTAAAGATTGATCATAATCAATGAATAAACAAAGAATGTCATCTATTTTCCCCAATAATCTTAAAGTTATTAGCCAATCTTCAAATGTTTCCATTGAATATTTAACTATAAAGGTAATTAATTCACCCATTATAGTTATTAAATAAGATGTAAACCCATTAGATTTCAAATTAATTGGTAAAATTAAATTTGAAATTGAAAATGTTGGTTTTTTAATTATTTCATCATTAATTAATGTTTCTAATGAATAATAGTATATATTCCAATGATAAATACCTCTAATACCACCAGAAATCCCTGTTATACAATACCAAATAAATTCTAATAAATTATCAATTAATTTAACTAATTGTGACCAACTTGGTGCATCTTCATTTTTAGATAAATGTTTAACAAATAACCTTTGAATTTCCATCCATTTTTCATCTAAATAATTAATTAATCTTTGTATTTGTAAATCATTTAAATTAGGTTTTAAATCTGATGATTTCTTAATTTGAATAGGTAAAGATGATTCTAATCCTAAATTCGATCCAAATGGGTTCAATGGTGTCATAGGTGGTTTAACATTATCATCAAAATCAAATAATGGTTCCATATCTATATCATTCCTTTCTAATTGCCTTTCCTTAATTCTTTTTAAAGTTTCTAAATCTTGATCACTTTCATCCTCATCTAAATCAAGTGCATCTGCTAATTCTTTAGGTATACTTTTCTGTGGTAATTTCGGGTCACTACTGTTCCCCACTGCAAGCGGTGATTGTGGTGTTTTATAATCCATGAAGTTTATCTAAATTGAATAGATAAAAGACATACATGAGTTGAAAAATATGGCTTTACAAATTCATCGGATTACGTAATACAACAACCATCTAATTTTTTTTTTGGGGGAAGATTTACCCGCGCGTTTGGAGTTTCCATTTTAGGAAGTTGTATCCTAAAGTCCGAATTATAAATTAAGATAAACTCAATAAAAATGATGATTTCGATTTAATATTCTTCTTTTTTTTCATACAAACGAAACTATGAGTAGTTTAGAAATTGCCATTCCTAACGGGAACAAGAGAATTCAACAAACAGGGATTTTCATTAACAATGAATTCATTGACACTGATGAAAAACTTTCCATTATTGATCCAGGTACTGGTTTATCAATTTGTGAAGTTTCATTAGCTTCAATTGATGATATTAACAAAGCTGTTTATTTAGCTGAAAAGGCCTTTTTTGAAAAATGGTCTGTTTTATCAGGGAAAGCTAGAAGTGAATACCTTTATAAAATTGCCGATTTAATTGTTAAACATTCTGATCATTTGGCTGATTTAGAAGCAATTGAATCTGGTAAACCAAAAAATTCAAATGCAATTTATGATGTTTTACATTGTGCTGATGTTTTTAGATATTATGCTGGTAAGGCTGTTTCTGCATCTAATGGTTCAACTGTTGAAACTGAAGTTTCTAAATTTACCTATACAACTTATGAACCATTAGGTGTTTGTGCATTTGTTATTGCATGGAATTTCCCAATGTCTACATTTGCATGGAAATTAGCTCCTGCTTTAGCTGCTGGTAATACTTGTGTTATTAAAACTAGTGAATTAACCCCATTATCTGCATTAAGAATGTGTGAAATTTTCTTAGAAGCTGAATTACCAGCAGGTGTTGTTAATGTTACTTGTGGTAGAGGTGCTACAGTTGGTGATGCATTAGCTAGACATAGAAAAGTTCAAAAAGTTTCTTTTACTGGTTCTACAAATGTTGCCAAGATGATTCAAAAGGCAGCTTCTGAAAATTTAAAAGTTGTAACTTTAGAAGCTGGTGGTAAATCCCCATTAGTTATTTATGATGATGCTAATTTAGATCAAGCTATTAAATGGGCAGCTTTTGGTATTTTTTTTAACAAGGGTGAAATTTGTACTGCTTCATCAAGAATTTACGTTCAAGATACTATTTATGATGAATTCTTAATTAAATATAAGGAATTCGTTGAAGCTAATTATAAACAGGGTGATCAATGGACTGAAGGTGTTAGTGTTGGTCCAACAGTTTCTAAGCAACAACAAGAAAACATTTTGGGTTATATTAAATCAGGTATTGAAGAAGGTGCTAGACTTATCACTGGTGGTAAGATTCCATCACATACTAATCCAAATGGTTATTATATTGAACCAACTATTTTAGCTGATTGTAATCAAGATATGAAGGTTGTTAAAGAAGAAATTTTTGGTCCTGTTGTTGTCGTTTCTAAATTCTCAACTGAAGATGAAGCCATTAAATTAAGTAATGATTCAGATTATGGTTTAGCCGCTTATCTTTTCACCAAGGATATTGGTAAATCACAAAGATATATTAAGAAAGTTCAAAGTGGGCAAGTTTTTGTCAATTTCACCTTCGCTGCTGATTTCAGAATGCCATTCGGTGGTTATAAAATGAGTGGTATTGGTAGAGAATTAGGTGATGAAGGTTTGAAGGCTTTCCAACAAGTTAAATCTGTTCACATTAATTTAAGTGCTG
Organism: Saturnispora sanitii; assembly: GCA_030563185.1. Taxonomy (NCBI): domain Eukaryota; kingdom Fungi; phylum Ascomycota; class Pichiomycetes; order Pichiales; family Pichiaceae; genus Saturnispora; species Saturnispora sanitii. The sequence goes on along the minus strand of JAKUBF010000010.1, from coordinate 162,521 downwards.
AATTGTAAACTTGATTTCACCCACATAATTAACTATAATTTTTTATACACTATAATTACATTGAGTTTTGTACGCATCGCATGATATGTTTTAAGTTTATAAGATATATATGAATCACATAAGAAGATCTTCATATTATGTTCCATTGAAAGATATACAAAAATAAATAAAAAGCAAGTCAATCAATGACGTTAACTTATAAAGCAGCTTGTAAAGTCTTGGCAACGGCAAGAATGAATTCTTCAGTGGTAACATAAGATTCTCTAGCAGTTTCACCTCTAGCTAAGGCTAAATCCTTGGTCATAATACCACCCTTAACAGTATCAATAACGGCCTTTTCTAAAGTTTCAGCGAATTCAACAACCTTTGGAGTTTCATCTAATTCACCTCTCTTAATTAAACCTCTAGTCCAAGCGAAAATGGAAGCAATGGAGTTGGTGGAAGTTTCCTTACCTTGTTGGTGTTGTCTGTAATGTCTAGTAACGGTACCATGAGCAGCTTCAGCTTCGAAAGTCTTACCATCAGCAGAGACTAAGACAGAAGTCATTAAACCAAGGGAACCGAAACCTTGAGCAACGATATCGGATTCAACATCACCATCGTAATTCTTCATAGCAATGATGTAACCACCCTTAGACTTAACCATTTGGGCGACCATATCATCAATTAATCTGTGTTCATACCAGATACCTAAAGCTTCGAATTTTTCCTTGTAAGATTCGTTGTAAATTCTTTCAAAGGTATCCTTGAATAAACCATCATATTGCTTTAAGATGGTGTTCTTAGTGGACATATAAAGAGGCATCTTTCTGTTAAGAGCTAATTCGAAAGAAGCAGTAGCAAAACCAATGATGGATTCTTCAGTGTTGTACATAGCTAAAGCAACACCCTTACCATCATAATTGTAAACTGGGACTTCAATTGGAGCAGAACCATCCTTTGGAGTCATAACTAATTTTAATTCACCACCACAAGCTGGGGTAACAATGTTTTGACATTTGTATTGATCACCGAAAGCGTGTCTACCAATAACAATTGGCTTTTCCCAATGTTGAATAATTCTTGGGACATTTTCAATAATAATTGGTTCTCTAAAAACGGTACCACCGAGGATGTTTCTAATAGTACCATTTGGAGACAACCACATTTTCTTTAACTTGAATTCTTCAACTCTAGCTTCATCAGGGGTAATTGTAGCACACTTAACGGCAACACCATATTTCTTAGTGGCTAAGGCAGAATCGATGGTAACTTGATCATCAGTTTGATCTCTGTATTCCATACCTAAATCATAATAATCAAGTTTGATATTTAAAAATGGTAAAATTAATTCATCCTTAATTAATTTCCAGATAATTCTGGTCATTTCATCACCATCCATTTCAACAACTGGGGTCTTAACATCGATCTTTTCAAATGCCATTTTTTAAAGAATTATATTTAAAACAATACGGGGAAAAGAAAAGGGTGAGTAATTGTTAAATTTCAGCAAATTGGACGCGTTTTATTCTCTCGGGCTGCAATTTCCGATTTCGGAAATCCCGGATTCCGGTCACGTGAGTTGACTCCGGAAAAACTACGGGATTTGCGACAAGGTCCATGTTGTTGTTAGGTAAAATGTAAAATAATAAAGTGAATATTTAACTTAAAAAGGTAAAAAGTAGCTCATTTTAATACCCGAGGGAAACTCTATATGATAATATAATTATCCTTTTTTAATGTACATTTTTATTACTTTTGATTCTCTTGAAGATAAATTTGTGAAAATTGTTAAATCTACGAATAGGAGTTCCGGTTTTGCTCATGACAACAATAAATGAAAATTCAAAAAATAGTTAATTTTAAAGGTGAAATTGTCAACGGAGATTACTTCATTGTAATTTATGAATTAAAGGCTTTATATGGGTATAAGTTTTATGCTAATATGTTACTTATAACACATAAGCCGATTTTAATTTTATTTTTCAAAATTTGTGCTCCATCTCAATTACTATATAAAAAGTGATTTTTTGTATGGTCGTGGCAAATCGAAAATGCCATGAAAACTTATGGCATTTTCAATTTTGCTATGATGGATTTTTTTTTTGAACAGCTGTTATAATAACGTAGTCTATCAATTGATTGAATAATAGCCATTGCTACCAACCAATCACTCAATTGATCGTATTGGGAAATCTCTAATTGAATTGAATTGAATCGAAATAGAATTTAAAATAAACCAATTTAAAGCTAATATACAATAAACTAAATAGTTAATAGAATTAACCACCGAAACCATAAAGGGTTCTACCTTGTCTCTTAAGAGCGTAAACAACGTCTAAGGAAGTAACAGTCTTTCTCTTGGCGTGTTCAGTGTAAGTAACAGCGTCTCTGATGACGTTTTCTAAGAAGGACTTAAGAACAGCTCTAACTTCTTCGTAAATAAGAGCAGAGATTCTCTTAACACCACCTCTTCTAGCTAATCTTCTAATAGCTGGCTTTGTAATACCTTGAATGTTATCTCTAAGAATCTTTCTGTGTCTTTTAGCACCACCTTTACCTAAACCTTTACCACCTTTACCTCTGCCGGACATTTTATTATATGTGTTTTGATACTTAAATTAGTTTAAATGATTGTATTAATGGTTGGGGGAAAGCTCCCTTTAAATATACTTTATAATGTATAAACATGTTTTTTTACTCATGAGGAAAGTAAATTCTGGTCCGGCCTGAAATTTACTTCCATAGGTAGTAAAAAACGTCCCGGGCTGAAATTTACTCTCATGACTAGTAAATTATATACTACTATGAGGAAAAAAGGTTTATAAAGGGCTCACACTTCCCGCAATTAGGCAGTTGATTTAGAAAACATATTTATCATCCAAATCTACAATGGCTAGAACTAAGCAAACAGCAAGAAAGTCTACTGGTGGTAAGGCCCCAAGAAAGCAATTAGCTTCTAAGGCTGCCAGAAAATCTGCCCCATCTGGTGGTGTTAAGAAGCCTCACAGATATAAGCCAGGTACCGTTGCTTTAAGAGAAATTAGAAGATTCCAAAAGTCTACTGAATTACTTATCAGAAAGCTTCCTTTCCAAAGATTAGTTAGAGAAATCGCTCAAGATTTTAAGACTGACTTGAGATTCCAATCTTCTGCTATTGGTGCTTTACAAGAATCCGTTGAAGCTTACTTAGTTTCCCTTTTCGAAGACACCAACTTATGTGCCATTCACGCCAAGAGAGTTACTATCCAAAAGAAGGATATCCAATTGGCCAGAAGATTGAGAGGTGAAAGATCTTAGATACCTTTTTCGTTAATTATTGTATACTAGCTTTAAGAGTCGTTTGAACTTCCGTGAGTAATTTGATTTGATTCGATTAACAACATATCTACCTATCCTTGTAGTAAAAATGAAGAAAATATTTTAAATATTTATTTTATTCTTTCTAATCTTTGCTATCATTTCTTATCGTCTTTTCAATGACTGACCCAATTCAAATTCTCAACTCTCTTAGTGTTTCCCCACTTTCCGCTTGGTCTTTTGCATCACTTTTGGCTCTTTCCCCGCTTTATAAACCTATCGAATTACCTAAACAAAGAGCTTATCCATCAAATAGCCAGGTGGTTCTTTTTTCCACTTTTATGGCTTTAGGTGGGTTCATCACTTATGATAATGATCCAAAAGATGGTGCTGCAATTTCTGGTGTTTGGTCCACTCTTTATTCTCTTTCTAATTGGAAAAGAGCCATGTGGAACCTGAAATTGATGCCTAAATTATTAGTAGGGTTGGGGTTCTTCAATGCTGGGCTTTATGGTTGCCAGGCTTTAGGTGTTTACCCACAGACTGTAATTGAAAACGTCGAAAAGACTTTGGAATAAAATTGAAATGAACTCTTTATATATCCATTTTACCGTATAATAATATAATGATTTACTTTACATTGGGTGAATATTACTACTCGTTTACTAATTTATCAATGTTTTTATAGCTAATTGTCTGTATACATTTAAAATATTCTTCCCTTCCCCCCCCCTTTTTCACGATGTTGTTACACTGGATTCTGTCATACACTGAATACACTTCAAAATTCGATTCAAAATGCGGTTTTTTGAAATAAACAACATAACATTAGATGGAGAAAAAAATATATAAACAGCATTTCCCATGAAATTAGCCCTTTACAAGACGACAACCACCTCAAATATATCTTCTATAGCTATTTCATTTCTATTTTTTGGGAAAAATATGGCGTTTTTTTGCTCATTATTATTATTCATTTTCTTCTAAAAAGAATACGTTATAAAAACCCCATATAAAGACGACATCCACTGAGAACTAGCTCGGCAAAACATCACACAACAGGAATATAAATATCATCCCAAATTTTCTAGATTCTCCAGATTTTCTAATTGTCGTTTGTCCTTTTCAAGATGTTGATCCACATAATTACTGGCTAACTCATCCACCTTTGCCTTTACCTTCGACATCTACTTTGAATGAGTTTCAGGTTCTAAACTGGCTTCGCTAGAATCCTCCTCTGATTCACCAGGGTCTCTGTACATCTCAATAAACTGTAAATCCAATGGCCTTTCCTTTGGAGCCGCAAATTTTCTATATTCATCAAAGATCATTATATGCGACCAGTTCATTTCCTTTCTTAAACAACCAATTACACACCCAGTTCTATGTTTCCCCCTATTACAATGAACTAAAATTGGATGATTTTTCTCATCATTTAAAATATCCAAAGCTTTCTTAACTAATTTTGGTTTAATCTTAACAAAGGGTTCCTTATTACCTGAAAGCCCTATTTGAAAAAAATTAATCCCATGCTTTTCATTAAACTCTAAATTCTCAGGTGGGTAATCTTCAGGGATTAAACATAAAATTGATTTCAATCCTAATCTTTTTAAATAACTGAAATTCTCAACACGTGGGAAACTTGAACGATAAATCCCATCACAAACCATGGAGAAATTTTCAGGTGGGGTGTAAATCCCTACTATCTTTTGTGTGAAATGTATTCGAGCAGTTTCTGGATCTGTTTCTAAATATTCGTTTTCATCATCAGTTTCAACGTTTAATTGCTGGAAATGCGCCACGATTTCCGATGAAGTCGGCACAAATCGATCATACGCTTCTTCGTCTTCTTCTAAATCGAATATTTCCATATGTTGGTTGTGCAAAGGTTAAGCAGTGTTTGAATTAGCAGTAAATGAATGAACAGTATCGTTTTTCGTTTTTAAATGTGTGAATGATATTTTTTTCTTTGTTATTTTATTTTAGTTTAATTTCGTGTTTTAATAACTATATACCTATCTACTTAACATATAAAATGGTATGTGAACAGTTCACTCACACGTTCATTTGAATTCTAATAAAAGCTTTTACTAACATCATAATTTCAGTCCGCATTTTTCAACTTTTCATCGCTTTTACAAGTGATCATACTCTTAGTTTGTACCTCTACTTATATCCACGCCCTTTGGCCCTCAGTGTTGGATAAGAATAAGACAGGTGTTTTAGGAGTGTTTTGGAAATGTGCTAGGATAGGCGAAAGATTATCCCCATGGGTTAGTTTGGTTTGTCTCTTTATGGCTGCTAGACAGTTAGTTTAACTAAAATTTCTAAAATTAACTAACTAACAAACTAACTTTATAAATATTTTATATTATATACTACTGTTTCTATACTTTTACTAATTGCTTATTACAAAAATATGTTTAATCTAATTGATAGATTTCATTATCACCACTAATTAATTCATGACAATTTTTCAATCCGACAATTTTTTCTAATTTCATTAAATCTAATTGATCAAATGCAACTTTAACTGAACATAAATTTAAATCCATTTCATCATCAACTTCTTCATCTCTTAATTCCTTTAACCTATTAGCACTATCCATTCTAACTTTTTCATTCCCAATTAATTGTAAAATTTCCTTATAAAAAATTGGATCTGTTGGTAATTGATAAAAAATAACATTTCTAACACCTTTTATATCATACCTTTTATAAAAATGTAATCTTTCAGTGTAAACTAATACTTTGGCAAATGATGATCTTTGATTAAAATGTGATCTTGTTGAATCTAATTTCGACCTTGATGAATATTCATCTAATGCAACAAATGGGACTTTAGTTTCATTTTTTAAATATTCAACAACTCTTAAATAATCAATATATGATGGAATGTAAAGTAATGTACCAAAATTATAACTTAATTTTGTATTAATTTGTGGTAAAATAACAGATTTGAAAAATTCAAATCTATCATTTGGTTCATTTAAAATTGATTTAAATTTAAATTTTAAAAATGCTTGTTTTAAACTCGTTTGTCTATCAATTAATCCTAATTTAATTAATTCTAATTTAGCTTGAGTTAAAACTGGTTCATCATTAATTGATTTAAATAATGTTGAACCATTTAATACATTTTGAGTATTTTTAACAAGTGACATAATTTCAGGTGTTAAATATTTACCAAATGATATTAATTGTGTTAAATATTTAGCCTGATCATTAATTGACCACATTCTAATTCTTGAAAAATCAACATTTTTAATATTATCAAAATTTTTTGGTGATAAATTTAATTTATTTAAAATTTCCATAACATGTGAATAATTTTGCATAATTAAACCTTCTAATTTATCCATAATACAAACTTCAATTGATGATAAAAAATCAGCATTTCTTTGTTTATCAATTAACATTTTTAAACCTAATGGTGAAGCTAATATAATATCACAATGTTCAATTTTACAATATAATTTCATTGTCTTTCTTTGATATTTAACCCCTAATGTAAAAAAATCATTTGAATTACCATTAAAAATATCTTTAAAATCATCAGGTTTTTCATCATTAACTTTATAATTTGAATAAAATTGTTGTTGAAATTTTTTCTTATTATCAACATTTAAAACTTGTGAATTTTTAATTAATTTATTAACAACTTCCCAAGCAATATTTCTAGTTGGTAATAAAATCAAAACTTTAGGCCTATAATAACCTTGATCACGAAATTCTGGTTCTTCATTAGGTGAAATTTCCCCCGATGATATTTGTTTCATAATTTTTGATTTTTTCTCATTATTATTAAGAATTAAATCTGTAGTTTTCATAATATGATTTAATGCATGTAATGTATAATAATCTTGATAATTTTCCTTAATATTATCATGAAGATAATATTGAAAATTCAAAGTTTCATAATTCAACATAGATTCAATTAATGAAGTTTCAACTTGTGATTTATTTGCAGAAGTTTCTAAAAACCCCTTTTGAATTTTTTGCTTAACATTATAATATTTCAATTTGGATTTTAAATTAGAACCAGAATCATTATTAGTTGGTTTAAAATATGAATAATGTAATTTTTGATATTGGGATTCATCATCTTGGATATTTGAACGTGAAGATAATTGAAGTTTTGGTGTCATTTTATTGAATTTGGAAATTTGTTCTTCAACTTTAGTTTCATCATTGAAATGTAAATTAAATGGATCGTTTAAATTGTTACCCACAGAATCATCGAATTCTTCAATTATTTCGTCTTCATCATCATCATCATCATCATCCTCTTCATCTTGTTCATCACCACCATATTCAGCAAGCATGTCTTTTTGTTCTTCTTCTTCCCTTTGATCTTGATCTTCATCTTCTGAATAATCTTGGACTTCATTTTCAGCTGTAAGTAAAGTGACTAAGGCAGAATAAGCCAATTTCGAATCCCCTCTATTTCTCCTACTGGCAATAGTACGACTGACATTTTCCTCGTCATCATCATCATCATCATCATCATCCTCATCCTCATTATCGGAATCTTTATTAAATTGCTGTTCCTCAATGATTTTCTTAGATTTGGAATGTTTGTTCAAGGAGGGACGATTAGTAGTTCTCGTAATTTCTCTTTTTTCCCTACGACCAAATTTCATCTTCGTACGTTTGTTCCCCCCAGAATAGGCATCTCCCTCTCTTTTCATTGGATATATAAGGTTATCTTTAAACACAGTTTAAAGTGAAAAAAAAATCTTTTTTTTTTAAAAAAAATTATATGAAATATCCAGTTGATGCTGAGCAGGTTACAAATAGGTTGTTAATTGACAATTACTTGTCAATTTGTTTGATGTTTTCAATTGAAAAACAACTAAACTGCGTTAATTGATGTTAATATAGCTTTTTGAGCTGATTGGATGAATTTGGAGCGTGTTTCTAACGCGTCTTTTTTTTTTTTGATAAAATTTTCAAAAATGCTCGTGTGAAACTCAATTTTAAAATCAAAAGCCAATTAAAGCATTCAATTTCAATTTCCATCCAACACGCAAAACTGATTTGTCACATTGAAACGTCTTTTTAATTAAAACTCGCTCTTTTGTAACAAGATTGTTTCAAGAAAAATGTTTAATTTTTTTTCCCTTACAATTTTTTTTCTTCCTTTTGTAGTGTATTGACTTGTTAGTTATCAAATGAGTCTGACAAAAAGGCGACTTTTTGCTCTGATATTTGGGACATTTCGTGTGGCTGCATCAGTTGCTTATGTGTGGCGAGTATTACAAGAGCTTCCACGTGCTTTTGCATTTAGTCCACGTACAGGAATAGCCTTTTCCATGGCAGTGCTGTTTTTATACTTCTTATTAGCTACAATTAGAGCAACATTAGGTGGAAGGAATAAAACAATTAATTTAATGTTTTATTTTCAATCACTGGCTTTAACCCCATTATTAAATTTGATTATTTCTTCAAATGTTTTACAAAATAGTAAAATATTAGATTATTGGGGGTTATTCATTCTAAATGCAACACCAATGTTCACTCTTTTAGAAGGATTTTGTTCACTTTTAACTATTCAAGCAGTGGGGAAATTAGGTGGGGTTTTCGGTTTACCAAGTTTAATACTTTCATCATGTATTTTTTCAACTTGTATTTGGTTCGTTTTTAAATTATACGTTGAATGGCCACAACCAGTTGATTCAATTCAAGCTTCAATGATGGGTAGTGTTTTAACATTAACAACATTATTAAGTAGTTATGCCATTAGTTCAAATAAAGCTTCACCTTTAGAAGTTTCACTTTTAACAAGTTATATAGTTAAAAGTTGTTATGAAGTTTTCCCTGAATTGAATGGTGGTGATATGGGGAAATTATTAGAATATATTATTAAATTAACATCAACATCAATTAATAATAATTATTTAATCAATTATGGGGAATCATTCAATTTATTAGATTCATCATCTTCAATGATTGTTTTATTACAATTGAGTTATAGAATCATTGTATTCTTTTCAGCTACTAAAATTATCCCACTTTTATCAGGTAAACATGTCAAAGGTGGTGTTATCTATTATGTTTATCTTTATTCCCCATTAGTTGTTATAACAGTTTACACAAATTTAATGATGCAACAAATGCAATCATTAAAATCTGGGGTTTCTACTGAGCATGTTAATTTAGTTGTTCAATTATTAGGAAATCTGGGTGGAGGAGGAAATAAACAACAACAAACAACAGAACCACAACAACAGATAAATACAGCTAATGATGTTGTTGGTTTGACTGTAGCTGCTGTTACTGGTGCTAGCATTGGTGTGGAATTTTGGAATTGGGTTAATATAATCGTTGTTTTAGGGTTATATTGGAATGAATTAAACTACGCTTAGATTTGAAAGAGGGGTTTAGTTTAATTTTCCTTTTTTTATTGTATATTATTATTATTGTTAGTTTCAGCTTTTAGTTTGATTTTGATTATTAGCTTGATTTTGCTTGATTTTGAGTTTTTAGTAGTTTTTTATTCGAATGCTATTTTGATTGATTAAACATTATTTTTTTCTTTTTAACACATATTTATAAGATGATTGGGTATTGGATTTTCACATCTAATGGTACATTATTAACATCTTCACCAAGTGATGAACTTTTGTTTGGGTTAGTTAAATCATTGATTAATTTAACTACTAATGTATCAATTTCAGCTAATGAAAGTTTAATAACTAATTCACCATTAAAAGTGATTCGTACGGGGAAATATACACTTCAAGTTCAAACCTCATTAACTGGGAAAATTCTTATTATTGCCCTAGAACCTGAAGAACATTTGTTAAATCAAACTACTTTAAGTAAGATTTTATCTTTTGTTGTTAAAAACCCAATGGACGTTTCTCTTGACACTTTAAAACATTTTCAATTATGAGTATTAAAAAGGTCAAATTCGTTAGTAAAAAGAAGAGGATACAGACTAAGGAGAAACTTAAACAGTATGAACAACAGAAGAAGGAGAAACTCATAGAACAAAAGCAACTGTTAAGACAAACCCCCAAACAACAACAACAACAAATTGAAGATTTCGATGATGTTGAATCTGATTCTGAAATCATTCCATTAGAGTTCAAACAAAAGGAAACATTACAACAGGCGATTCATTGGTCAGACAAACCATTAAATTTGATGACTGAGAGAGATTGGCGGATATTAAGAGAAGATTTTGAAATTAAGACTAAAAGTAATATAAACCCATTAAGAACATGGCAAGAATCTAAACTTGACCCCGTATTAATTGATGGATTATTAAAAAGAGGATTTAAATTCCCCACTGCAATTCAACGTGCTTGTATACCTATTGGGTTAACAGGGAATGATTTACTTTGTTTATCACCAACAGGTTCGGGGAAATCTTTAGGGTTTTTATTACCCATGGTTGAACATTTGAGGGAACCATCGGCGGGGGATAAACCAAGAGCATTAGTGTTAACACCTACAAGAGAGTTAACACTTCAATTAGAATCAGAGATTAATAAATTAAACATGGGGTTAAGAGTTTGTTCTATTATTGGTGGTAGATCATATGAGGAGACATCAAAAGAAATGGAAATGGGGTTAGATATTATTGTTGCCACCCCTGGGAGATTATTAGATTGTATTGAAAGAGGTGAGGTTGAAATTGACAATTGTCATATTTTAGCCATTGATGAAGCTGATCAAATGATTAGTATGGGGTTCACACAACAATTGGAAAATATCTTGAAAAAATTACCAAAGGAAAGACAAACAATGATGTTCTCTGCTACATTGGGTAAATCTGTTGAAGATTTAATTGGTGAATATTTGAAAAATCCAATTAGAATTGAAATTGGTAAAATTAATAAAATAGTTGATACAATTGATGAAATTTGGGTTAATATTAAAAAGGAAAAGGGAGATGGAGATGGAGATGGAGAGGAAAAGAAGAAATTAGATGCCATTGTTAGAGAATTGAATAGATTGAAAAATATCAAGACTATTATATTTGTTAATTATCAATTAACATGTGATGAATTACATGATAAATTAAATCAAATGAATATAAAATCTGTTACATTACATGGTGGGAAATCCCAATCAATGAGAGAAGAAGCTATTGAAAAATTCAGAAAGGATGTTGATGTTTTAATTGCCACTGATGTTGCTGGTAGAGGTATAGATTTAAACGTTGGATGTGTTATCAATTGGCACGATGCTAAAAATGAGGAAATGTACACTCATAGAGTTGGTAGAACTGGGAGAGCTGGTAAAAGGGGTAAAGCTATTAGTTTTAAAATAGAATAGAATAGAGGGTATATAAATAAATGTACAAGTATAGTTTATAAAATAAAGAAATTAATTAATCGGATTCATCATCATCACTTGAGTAACCTAATTGTAGAGCGTTATTATAGGTAGTAGTAGTAGCTTTAACGGTTTCTTTAGCATTTTTCAAAGTTTTTAATCTTTCTAAATTGACAATTGATTGGCTAGCTTCACCTTGGTTTTCCTCTATTGCCTCCCTCTCCCTTTCCTCTTTCTCTTTCTCTCTCTTTCTCTTATTACTAACTTCATCCTTTAACTTTTCCAAGAGTTGCTTGGCCAAAATGAGCAAATCTTCATCAGACGATTGTTCTTCATGGTCTCTAGCCCATTTAACATTTAAAACTTCACTTTTTTCACTTATTTTTTTCCCATCCATAACTAATCTAGCCAGTTGAGCACTAGATTCTAATTTAAATGTGGCAAATGCCATTTCTCTAATTAAGCTAATTTTCACCAAATCACCAAAATTCACTAAAAGTTTATAAAGATCTAATTCGGATAAACTAAGTGGGGAAATCCAAAGTGATTTATTAACTACCCCCAATTGACCAACACCAGACATATCTTCACGATAATCTGCAAACTTTTGTCTACCGAAACAATCAACTGTTGGGTCAAACTTATCAGTTTCAATTGGGAACCTGTGTAAAAATTGACATTGCGAATTATTACATGATCCCCTTGCCCAATGAATGCAAAAAAAAGTCGATGAATAAGGCTTATCTTCTACTTTGGGGATCTGTAATATCTGACCCTGCTCTGGGCGTTTCCCATACCATAAATTGGGTATTTCTGTTTCCATTAAAGAAAATGTGTGGTATACAGTATACACCTTTATTTTTTTTTAAGAGTAACCCAAATCTCAAATGTACTTTTCATATAACAATTTATTAAAATGACTGATATGGGTACTTTCGGCGGCCCGCTTTCACTGCGGATTGACCGACGGGACCTTTCTGTATTATCACTGAGTCCCAGCTCAAGAGACGCCGTTTTGGCTGGCCATGGTGGACTTTTGATTATTGATTTGGACGATCCATTTTTGGCCCCACGATGGCTGCCTCATAATACACGTTGGCAAGTGGCAGATGTTCAATGGTGTCCACATTCAGCAAAAGCTGAATGGGTTGTTTCTACTTCGAATCAACGAGCGCTTTTATGGGATTTAGAACGGGGATCACAATCTTTAGTTTTACATGGACATCAAAGGGCTATAACAGATATTAATTTCTCCCCCCATGATCCATATACACTGGGAACTTGTTCAGTAGATTCAAAAGTTTTACAATGGGATTTAAGATCGGGGAAATGCGTTAATGAATGGACTCATTGGAGATCATCTGCTAATCAAGTTAAATGGCATTTAGAAGATCCTAATTTAGTTGCCTCAGCTCATGATAATGAAGTATTAGTTTGGGATATAAGACGTGGGGCTATTCCCTTAAGAAAATTGAGTGATCATAAAGGTAGAGTTAATGGTGTTTGTTGGACTAAGGATGCTTTAATTTCATGTTCTAATGATCATACTGTTAAATTTTGGTCACCAACTGGTGACCAAAAAGATAACAATGGGAAAACTGTTGAAAATCCATTTTACACTTTGGATTGTGGGTTCCCTATTAATAGAGCTAGAGGTGTCCCCTTTGGTGAAGGGAATTGTGGGATTATGCCATTAAGAGGAGGTGATGATTCAATTCAAATAATTAATTATAAGGATAAAACAGGATTCGAGAAATTAATTTCACCCAATATTAAATTTGAAGGTCATGATGGTCCTATTAGAGATTTTCTTTGGAGAGAGAGACATGGACCTTTCCGGGGTGTTGATGATAGAAATTATCAATTGGTTACTTGGTCAACTGATTATGATTTAAGATTATGGCCAATTGATGAAGATATGTATGCTAAATGTAAATTTAACAGGGGGGCATCAATTGACAAACCATTTCCTAATAATAACCATCAAAAAAGTTATAGAGAGGAATCATCATCTATGGAGTTCGATGGAGGTGCATTTGTTCAAAATAAAAGGATAAGGAGGAAACATAATAAGGGTGTAATGGATCAAGATGGTGCTATTAATCATTTAACTTGGATTTCAGGTGTTAAATTGGGGAATAATACATATTACCATAATGATGGTAGTCAATATATGAATTTAGGTGAGGAAGTTTCCTTAGTTGGGCATAAATTTCCTAAATTGAGATTTGAAAGAATTAGTGTTAGTACAGGTGTTTTAGTAATTAGTCTTAATGGGCCTTGGTCAGAGTCAAATGATGAAAATCAATTAATTTTTATTCGTTTGGAAATTAATTTCCCTAATAAATACCCAAGGGAAGATGAAGGGTCTCATATAAAGTTCAAAATTGAAGACACTCATGAATTGACTAATGATAGGAAAAATGAAATGTTGAATGGATTACAGGATTTATCTAATAAATTAAGTGGGATACCTAGATTAGAACCTTTACTGAGGTATTTATTAGGTGAAGATATTCAAATTGAAGAATACATGAACAGAGATGAGGATGTTGAAGAAGACGAAGAGAAAGATTTTGAAATAGAGTATGATGATGAGGATCAACCGTTTGAATTTAACAGTGACGTTGAAGTTGTTCTGGATGATGATGATGACGATGATGATAATCATCTGGATTTCAATGACCCACAAAGACCACTTTTTGATTCAACACCCATTCCTAAAGGTTGCGGTGCTATTTGGAGTGCATCTGGGCATTTAGTTTGTTTTTTCCTTCCAAAGGAAAAGGAGGATGATCAGGTTATAAAGTTCGGACAGACTGGGTTTTCACTATTAACACAATTGGAAAAGAAGGTAAGAGAAACTCATGATGATGAGGGTGATTTAGATGAGTTTGATGAAGATGAATTTGATGAATTTGGTGATGGATTAGAATTGTATGATAAGATGTACATGTATCAATCTAGGAATGCACCATTGAATAAAACCCCAAGTCATTCGAAACCTCAAGTGAAAAATGTTATTAAGACGATTAATTTTCAACATTTACTACCCTGTAAAATTGAATTAGCACAAGATTATAAAATTATCAATGATGATAAAACTCAACTGGCTAAATACAATGCCCAAGTGGCTAAGAATTATGGGTATATGGAATTATACCAAGCATGGGAGATGATTTCATTTTCTATTGGGATGCCTTCAGATCATCCAATGGGGAAAAATGGGGTTTTCATAAAAAATATTATTGATCATTATAGACGTTTGGACGATGTTCAAATGTTAGCAATGATAGATTCAACTTTGGGCCTGCATTTGAAAAATGATGAAATTAAATCACATTATGCATCCATGTTATTTGAATGGGGGTTACCATTAAACAGAGTTAAGATGTTAAAATGGATTTCACATGATACTGCTAATAATAATTTAACAAATTTGAAAGAATATTCAACAGAGTTTTCTAATAGGGATAAATTTTGTCAACTGTGTCAAATTGAAAAAGGTGATAGAATAGTAATTTGTTCAAAATGTAACCACTGTCTTCATCCTAAATGTGCAATTGAATGGTTTGAAATAGGTAGGGAAGATGAATGTCCAAGTGGTTGTGGGTGTCATTGTACTGCTTAATGGACTATTGTGTAATTATAACAATGAAGATAAGATTTTTTTTTTGTATATGGATTAATTAATTAATCATTTTGCTGAGCATTTTTTTGCTGTAGTCTGAACACACACCAACAAAAAAAAAAGAGAGTGAGTTAGCCTCTTTAGTTAATCAACAAATCAATTGAAACACAAGGATGGAAAACAACGCGCCAATAGTTGAGAAACTGGAAAGAGGCACACAGATGCAGGTGGGGACGCATTCTGTGGTTATTGACCGGTACATTTCAGCGGGTGGATTTGCACAGATATACGCTGTGAAGTTATTAATACAAGGTAAAGAAGCTGCGGATAAGGCTGGACCAGTATTTGACAACACAGAGGTGTGTCTTAAACGTGTCCTGGTACAGAACAAAGAGGGGTTGAATCAATTGAGGGGGGAAGTTGAAGTTATGCAGAGATTAGCTAATACTAAGAATATTGTTAAATACATAGATTCCAATGCCAAGAAATTACCCAATGGGAAATATGAAGTACTGGTTTTAATGGAATTATGTTCTAAATCATTGTTGGATTATATGAATGAACGTTTACAAAGTAAACTGAACGAAAGGGAAATTATCAAGATTATGGGTGATGTATCACTGGCAGTTTATGGGATGCATAAGATTAAATTAATTCATAGGGATATTAAGATTGAGAATGTTTTAATTGATGATAGTATTGGGGAATTTAAATTATGTGATTTTGGATCAACGTGCCCAATTTTAAGGGTTCCATTAACACCACAAGAATTTCAATTATTACATAATGATTTAATGAGACAAACAACTCCTCAATATAGAGCACCTGAAATGATTGATTTATACAGGGGGAACCCAATTGATGAGAAATGTGATATTTGGGCTTTAGGGGTTTTCCTTTATAAATTATGTTATTATACAACACCATTTGAACAAGTTGGAGAATTGGGGATTTTACATTCAGTTTATTCATTCCCACAAACCCCAATGATTTCTAATGGGTTGAAGAAATTGATCAATTTGATGTTGCAAGAAAACCCCAAATTTCGTCCAAATATTTATCAAGTTTTAATGGAATTGAATAAATTAGGAACTAGTTTTATCATTGATGATTTTTACAACTTGGGTGAATACGTTTACCCAGAAAGGGAACAAAGATTTGATAAATTAACACCATTTGTTGCTAGTAATGTACCAATGTATCAACCATTTAGGAAATTGACACAATTAGATATGGTTAATTCATCAAGTGTTAACCATTCAACAACATCATCAGTTAACAGTAAGCAAATGTGGAATTCAAGTAGCAGCCCAGTTGGACAAAGTAGTATTACTGGGACGAGTATTCATTCATCAAAGAGTGAGAACCAACAAGTACAAGTTCCAGTTCAGGTTGTTAATCAAATAAAACCAAAACCACAACCACAACCACAATTACAAGTTTCACATACACCTACAACCCCAGTTACGGTTGCACCAATTACCCCAGCATCTACCCCAATAGCACCACCACAATTACCACCATTACCTAAAGCTCTTCAACAAGTACAACAACAAGTACCTCTTCCTCAACTAAAATCACCAGTACAATCACAACCACAATCACAACCTCAACAAATCCGACAAGTCCAACAGGGTGAAACTAGATCAGATTCATTGAAATCTTTACAACCAGTTATTCAAATTGATAGTATACCTGATGAAACTAAAGTTCTAGATGATTTAGATCCATTTTCACTTAAGAAAAGTACAAGTCATCTAAGTGAACATAATCGTCAACATAGTCTTCAACATAGTCGTCATCCAAGTCAAAATAGTCAATTAAGTCAAGAGGCACTTTCAGAAGTTGAAAAGCGATTCCCTGATTTACAACTTGGTTTACCACAACAGCAAAGTAAACATAATTTAGTTATGCAATTAAGTGGTGATCAAAATAGCGCTATTATTGATTTAGACGATGATGGAGAATTAGATTTAGACATGGATTTAGATTTGGACAATGGGCTTGAAGATAATGTCGGGGATAGTTTAAAATAGTTTTAAAACTCATATATAGTTTAGTTTTAATACAATACAATACAATTTAGTTTAGTTTACTTTGTTGGTTAATGTACGTAGGTTGAATCGTTAAAATAAATAATGAATATATGTATAATATCTAATGGTGACCGTGACCTGGTTCAACATCCTTTGGGAAGACGAACCAAGAATCAGCGACGTATTCTTGAGCCTTACCTTCTGATTGAGTGACTTCAACTGGTTGGGCAGCGTATTCATCAATGGCATTTTCACCTTCTAAAGCTGGGATCTTAGCTGGTTGTGGTAATTTCCAAGGCTTAGTGGCAGAAGAAGCGGCGTCAGCAGCAGCGGCAACTGGCTTAAAAGCCTTAACTTCGGCAACGTACAAATCGGAGACGATGTTGAAACGACGAACGGAGGTGGAGAATTGTCTGAACATGTTTTGCTAACAAAGTTAAAGTTGTTGGTTCAAGAGATGGACAAGTTTTTCGAAGAAAAATTTTGGGATGTTGGAAAAAATTGGTTTCCCCAGCCAATGAAAAGTGAGAACACACACGCGTGTCATTATTATGTATTATAAGCGTGATTTTACTAGTTTTTTAACATCTGTAATTTAGATGATAAGGATGACATGGTATACCCCCCTTGAGGGAATTTCCCGCTTTAATTTAATGGCTTACTTAGATTTTTATATTTACATTTATACAAATGTATATTTTTGCTCATGAGTGAATATTGACGTAATTTATTTACAACAACAGAAAAAATTGTCATAAATAAATAAATTAAACCGTTAAATTATTATCATTATTAAGCTATAGTTATTATTATGATATAAATATACTATTTAAGATAAACGGGTAATTAAGTAGCTAGATAGCCTTTCTAGTTATATAAGCAAATTGAACTGCTTCATTTTATTTAATTAGCTAGCTTATAAATCAGCATCATCTTCATCAGGCAAAGGCATAGCAGCAGCTTGGTCCATTTCTTGTTGGTATTGGGCCATTAAAGCAGAATCAACGACAACTTCAGGTGGAGCTAAAGCTGGGGATTCAACGAATTCTAATTGTGGGTTACCAACTAATTTTCTAGCTAACCAAAGGAATGGCTTTTCGAAATTGTAATTAGACTTGGCGGAAATATCGAAATATTGTAAATTCTTCTTTCTGTGGAAAGTAATAGTCTTAGCTTTAACCTTTCTTTCCTTAACATCGACCTTGTTACCACAAAGGACAATTGGAATGTTTTCACAAACTCTAACTAAATCTCTGTACCAGTTTGGAACATTCTTATAAGTAATTCTAGAGGTAACATCGAACATAATGATCCCACATTGACCATTAATGTAGTAACCATCTCTTAACCCACCGAACTTTTCTTGCCCAGCAGTGTCCCAAACGTCGAATTTGATTTCACCGTAATTGGTAAAGAAGGACATTGGGTGGACTTCGACACCAGAAGTAGCCATGTATTTCTTTTCGAATTCACCGGTTAAATGTCTCTTAACGAAGGTGGTCTTACCGGTACCACCGTCACCGACAAGGACGAGCTTGAAAGTAGGAACTTGTTGAGTAGCCATAGTTGTTTTTAACTGGGAGAAAGAAAGAAAACAACGAAACGAAGAAAAAAAAATTTTACAAGCAATAACAAGGAAAGGGGGTATATGTATATGTATATATTAATGTTGGCTAATTAAAAGGGGGTTATTTATTGAGGTTTTTGAAGCATAGCAGGTGGGGCCCAAATAGTACGTTGTCCATTTTTCCCAATTTTTCGTAATCTAATATTACTTTTATCACGGATAAACGTCACCTTTTTAGACATCAAATTCTTTTTAGAAACCGTTTGGTACCATTTTTCAACTTTAAAAAGATGGTTTTTACCGGATAAATGCGCTTGAACAACTCTGGGTCCACCTCTTGTCAAACTGAGCTGGCAATGGTGGCAATAATACATTCAATTGGGTAAAAATCAGAATTATCAATAGTGAATTGAATTGAATAAAAGAAAATTTCAAAATTTAATTGACACGACACGACACTTTAAAGTTAAACTTCTTTACTAAAACTCTTCCTAATACTTCTAGATGACTCATTTACCAATAGAGTTCGATGAGGAGAAGAAGACGATTTGTGTGATTCCTAACACTCCCAACACCGAAGAGCTTACGCATGATGTTGCCCAACTTCAAGTATTAATAACTGAATTAAAACAAATGAAAACCCCATTCCCCGTTCCCGCTAGTAAGGAAACACATACTCAACAGTTGAGTCAAATGGTCCATAAGATGCATCAAGCTGCTTCTGAATTAATGAAAAAGGCCCAATTCCAGGAAGCTGCTCATAAATACGGTCTCGCTTTAGGTTTAGCTGTTGCTAGAAGTAAATTCGAATCTTTTCAATTAACTTTACCTGAAGTTATTGTTTGCTTAATAGGTAGATGTGATGCTTTTACTAATGCTAGACAATTCGATATGGCTTTGGAAGATGCTGAAGTTTTATGTTTAATTGGTCCTCAAATCCCTGATAATCACCTTAGGAGGGGGATAGCTCATACTAATTTAGGAATGTTAAATGAGGGTAAAGTGGATATTGAAAGGGGGTTAAGTTTCTCACCTAATCATCCAGTTTTGTTAAAAATGCATGAAATCGTCTTGGAGTTGATAAAGGAAAGTTTAGGTGATGATTGAGAGACATAGATAGAATTTAAGTGGATGTCTATGCGGGGTATAATTGGTGTCCCATTCATATAAAGAAACATCAATAAAACAGTTTTATAGGCAAGTACTATAGTATGTGTATAGTTAAAAAGAAAATTGGAAAAACGCAAAAAACGCAAAAACGCAAACGCAAACGCAAACGCAAACGGAGACGCAGACAGACAAGGAGATGGAGACGAAGAAAAGGCAGAAATTTAGCTCGCAATGCCAAAATATTCAGCAAAATCAACTCTATATAATAAATCACTGAAATACCGTTTGCTTTGAACAGCTAGCCACATTGTTAATCTGTTTTTGTTATCTTTGAAATTTTGTATATTATCACTTTTTTCAAATGTGTTTAAAGGGGTCAAAAAGTAGGTAATTGATACCAAAAAATTACCCAACAACTTTCATGTATGAAGTTGTACACAGAAAGTAAGATTCCGTTGTGTTTGTGTATTTTTTTTATTGATACAGTTAATCGCTTTAGGGAAGTATATGAGTTAATACTCTGTTTTTATTTTGGTGATCATTCCACAATTAAAAAAAATTTACCAAGTCAAGAGAGAACACACAAGAGATTATCTCGTAGTAATTTGGAAACGACTACTGCAACTTTCGTACCTTTTTCATTACTTTTCAAATATTGTAGTTTTTTAGATAAATTTGTATTGTAGTTAAAAAAAAAACATGAAACGTATATAAGTATGATATAACGTAAATTCATCAAGTGTTAACTAATTTCTGTATAATGCTATTGAGTTATATTTTTTTTCGAATTGTAAAATGTGACTTGTCATTAAAATTCTTTTAATTATTAGCAGCATATGATGTTTTACCCGTTTAAAAATCGAAATGGCGTTAAAATACAACTACAATCCAAAGAAAAATAAAATAAACCATATTTCAACCAGCCAATACAATTCTATCCCTTTTCAGCTACTTATACTCGCACTATGCTATACAAAATAAAAGAGAATAGAATTATCCTTGTTGCTAAGCACCTTTATTTTTTTTCTTTTTGCCTTTGGTGTTGTCTCTTCAACTGATATAAAAGCTATGGATAACTCACCCACTGTTGGTCACATAGCAAATGGACCAAATGATTCAAGTGGATTAAATAGACCTAATAACTCAGAATACAACGCTGTTTTAAGCAAAACGCCAGATCACCCCCTAAGCACAACAAACACAGTTCAAACAACAAACGCTGTCAAAACCCCGATCATAGATGGCACAACAACACCAGCAATAGGAAAACCTAAACCATTTAAAGTCCCTCAACAGATGCGACCGGGATCATTTGTTGATTTGACTAACTCATCATCTGATGATGACGATGATGATATACAAGTCATTTCAGAAATTAAATATGATCAACCTAAACCATTAACTAATTTTACATCCATGTCCAATTTTGGTGCAAACACATCTAATTTAATACCCCAACGTGTTACCCCACAAGATCTTTTAAGACATAATTCAGAAATGAGAAATAATTCTTTATCTTTAGTTAATGAAAATAAACAACCATTTCAACAAATAGATAATCAACAAACACAAACTACTGTTAAGCCACTTGAAAGGTTGGCAAATTTTGACATGGAATTAAAGAGAAAACGTGCTATGGAGAATAAACAATTATTATTGAAAAAACCTAAAACTGAAACTGAAGATGCTAAAATGTTAATTCAATCACAAAGGGAAATTAATGAAAAGAAATTAAATGATCATCTGAATGAATTACCCTTACTTAGGTCATTACCATTGAAATATCATACACCTGTTGCGGATATATTAGAAATTAATGAATCATTACCAACAATTAGAAATTTTACAACTGTTAGTGAAGAAATGATTGATTTAAAATTACCTCATCAATTAAGAGCAAGTAATTTTAGATCAATGATTAGAACTTCAATGAATGATGTTTGTCATAGAATTACTAAAATTAGATCACTTTATATGATGGCAAATAAAGTTTTAATTGATGCGAAAAAAATCTTAGCTGAAGTTGATGATAAAAAGATTAAAAATCAAAATATTAAGAAATTTTTATTAAGGTATGGTCAAATTAGTAAATATATTAATATATATTTGAAAAAATTATCCAATAAAACAAGTGAATTAGGGGAATTATTCGATAAATTAATTAAAGATAAAAAATCAATTTATGATATTTATCAACTTTATGAACAGGAAAGGTTCAATTTATTAGAAAATCATCGAATTTCATCGAATTTATTAAACTTTGATTCTAGTAAATTTTTAAGACATTCAAGTGAATTAGAAATTATTAATGCTACAATTAATTCCATGTATAAACTTTCCAATCATGAAGATCCAAAAAAATATAAATTGTTAAGAGATACCAGTTCAGCTCCATTAGCTTTACCACCATTTGAAAGAGCTTCATTACCTAATTTGAACAACCCATATTCACAGGATGTAATAATGTTGGGTGATGATGATGATGATGAAATTGAAGAAATTTCCCCCTATCAAATTTATAAAAATCAATTTAATTCATTCCAATCTTTTAATACTTATAATAATCATCAATCAAGTGATTCATATTCAAGGGATGAATATAAAGATATTGAAAATTTAATGAAATCAATGCAAGATGAAGAAATTCCTGAAGAAGGGTTAGCTTCAACACCTGATGATTTATTAGTTAATTTAATGAAACATCAAAGAATTGGGCTTTCATGGTTATTAAAAATGGAAGAATCAAATAATAAAGGTGGGATTTTAGCTGATGATATGGGTTTAGGGAAAACTGTTCAATCAATTGCATTAATTTTAGCAAATAAACCTAAAATTGATGATGAATGTAAAATTAATTTAATAATTGGACCAGTTTCACTTTTAAATCAATGGAATGCAGAATTGAAAATGAAAATTAGAAGGGATTCACATTTAAAAACTTATTTATTTCATGGTCAAAATAAAATTAATTCATTTGATCAATTTAAAAAAATTGATGTTGTATTAGTTTCTTATTCAACTTTAGCAAGTGAATATAAAAAACATTATGCAAAAGAATTATTAGAAGCTGGGAAAAATATCCCACAATCAATAATTAATTTAAATTATAAATCACCATTTTTTACAAAAGATTCAATTTTTTTTAGAATTATATTAGATGAAGCACAAAATATTAAAAATAAATCATCACAAGCTTCAATGGCATGTTCATTATTAAAGGGGAAATTTAAATGGTGTTTATCAGGTACACCAATTCAAAATTCAATTGATGAATTATATCCATTAATTAGATTTTTAAAAATTAGACCATATAATGATTATGCAAAATTTAAAACATCAATTTCTAATCCATTAAAGAATAAATCCCCATCTGCAAGTAAAAAAATTCATGTCTTATTAAAAGCTATATTATTAAGAAGGACTAAAGATTCAACAATTGATGGTAAACCAATTTTAACATTACCTGATAAACATATTATTGAAGATTTTATTGAAATGACTGAAACTGATAAATTATTTTATTCAACTTTAGAACAAGAATCTGCTAAGCAAGCAAGTAAATTAATGAATACTCAACAAAAGGATAATAAAAGGGTTTATTCAAGTATTTTAACATTACTTTTAAGAATGAGACAGGCATGTGATCATGAATATTTAGTTAAAATTGGTGATGATGGTGATAGAAAAGCTAAATTAACTAGATATACTGAAGGTTGGGATTCATTAAAGAAATTAAGTTCAATTGTTATTCAATCAATTGAAAAACAAAGAGATGAAAATGGTTTAATTTGTTTAAAATGTGATGAATTATTAGATGAAAATTCATGTTTTTTATTAAATAATTGTGGTCATATTATTTGTCATGATTGTCATGATGATTTTTTCCAGAATGAAAATTTAACTGAATGGGATGGTGTTAAATCTGCTAAATGCCCAAAATGTCAATGTGAAAATTTAGATAATAAATCAATTGATTTCCCACTTTATAAAGCATTTAATGATGATGGTTATGATTGGCAAGATGTTAGAAGAAAATTCAATTTAGATTCTAAGGCAAGTGATTCTAATTGGAGGACTAAAATGATTGATAAATTAATTTCACAAGAGGAAGATGGTAAAATGAAAATTAGTTGTAAAATTATTAAAGCAATTGAAATTGTTGAAAAGATTTTGGGGGATGATAAAACAAATGATAAAATTATAATATTTTCACAATTTATTGGATTTTTCGAAATTATTGGTAGATTATTAAAACAAAAGGGTATTGAATATTTACAATATGATGGTTCAATGAATATTCAACATAAAAATGATACAATTACAGAATTTTATCAATCTAAAAATAAGAGAGTTTTATTATTAAGTTTAAAAGCAGGTAATGTTGGTTTAACATTAACATGTGCTAATCATGTTATTATTCTTGAACCATTTTGGAATCCATACGTTGAAAAACAAGCACAAGATAGAGTTCATAGAATTTCTCAAACAAAGGAAGTTTTCATTCATAGATTATTAGTTAAAAAAACAGTTGAAGATCGTATTATGGAATTACAAAAGCAAAAGGAAGAAATGGTTGAAAGTGCGCTTGATCCAGATGCTAGAAAACAAGTTGCTCAATTATCCAGGAGAGAATTGGGGTTCTTATTTGGTCTTAATGGGTTATCTACATTGGAAGATGATCCATATACTGGTTAGATAAGTGGTTATCTAAAAAAAGAAAAAAAAGTGAGACACACAAAAAAAAAGTGTGTATACCATCACCATGTGTATTATGTATGTATATTAACAATAATATTTCGGATAATATAATATAAAACTATTATATTATATGAAGGTTTTTGCTGAGCAAATGCCGATAACAGAGAAAAAAAGCCAATTTTTGAAACTGTAGAAACTTTTTCCAAATTAATTGAAAGGCGTTAATGGGGATTGAAAACGGCGTAGAGTTGAAGTTCATACAGAGCAGACGAATATTGGTTTTTATTGGACCGGGAATCGATTCAAAAATTGGAGAAATTAGCGTGGAATTCGACACCATTGAATCATTTTATTCAACTTCACCAAATCAATTTTATCAATATTATAAGCAATTACAGGGGAAGTCGAAAAATCGTCAAATTAATCGAATACACAATTATATAAACACAATAGCTAAAACTGCCAATGATTTATTAGTGGTGAATCTTAATAAAGATGGATGTGAAAGTGAATTTTTAAATTGCAAAGTTATTAATTTATATGGGAATTATCAACTGGGGAAATGTACAGAATGGGAATGTTTATATTCGGGGGGATACGACAATGTCCAATGCCCAATTTGTAAAGGTATTATGCGACCGGACATTGTTTGGCAGGGTGAGAGTTTCTCCTTAATTAAACTCGATCAAATTGATGATTTCAAAACGGAACAAGACGTCGATTTGACCATCTGCATAGGTATCCGACCTGATCAATGGCCTGTTCATGCTATGGTCCCCATTAAGAGGAAAAAACGCGTCAAAAGCAGTAACTAATAACGCATTAAGATTTAAATCACCAAGTGGCGATATAATAAAGGATAATGATCGTAGTAAGCGCACCAACATAGAAAATGATCTTGTCTTCCCACATAACACGCTCGATTTTGCGCACGGTATCACTGGAAACACCCAAATTACGCAAAGACCCCGACATGGACTCTCTGGCACGCTCAAGAACGCTGTTTTGGTCCTTCAAGTCCCCATATGCCATGTGGCCCTGTTCCAGAATGTCATCGAGAGCCTTGTTGGAACGATAGAGCCGTTGATTGAGGTCAAATGGGTTTTCACTGGCCATTAAACTACTACTAGTATAAACTTCAAGTGTATGTGTATTATTACTGTATATTTTTTTCAATGTCATTATTGATTTACTCGAAAAAAAAGTATTTTTCAATGTTGTTGTGAATCTCTTATATTTAACACACACAAAATGACAACTCCGCGTCAGGAAATGTACGCCACTTTCCACAAAGTGCTTGCACAGGCTTACGAGTTGACAGACAGCACGGGCGCCGTTTTTGCGGACGCGTTCCATCAACTACCGCCTCGTTCGATGCACGATTACTACCAGATAATTACGAAACCAATGTCCTACGCCAAGATCCGTACGTCGCTCAAATCGAAGAAATATAGAGAGGCCCAACAGTTCGTTAACGATCTTGTGCAAATTGGCTGGAATGCTCGTTTTTACAACGATGAAACAAGTGTTTATAACCAATGGGGGGCTCTTTTGGACAAATTCGTTGTTGAAGAAGTCATACCTAAACTCATGGTCCAATATGGCGTTAAGTACCCTCGTATGCCTGCCTTACCCGGTGCAATTGTTACCCAAGAGCAAATTAAAAAGGAACAAGATTTGGGTGTCTTAGACGTGGACATGGATCAACAAAATGACGTTCAACAAAATGAAGAAGAAGAAGCAGAAGACAATGCATCAGCTGTAGTAGCAGCAGCAGCAGCAGCAGCTGCTGCTGCTGCTGTTAATGCAGCCAATGCCGCCGGATCTCCAAACCAAGGGAATTCAATTGATCCTGAATCTGATTTACCAGCTTATCATCCTTCTACTTATGTTGCTCAAGTCCAAGATCAAGCTCGTGCTAACGTTTATTTACCACCTCCTCAAGCTAAGGTGATTAGTAATAAGCAAACTCTTGAACAATGGGTTAAGAGAGGTAGACCACCTATTGTTGATAAACCACATGAACAAAGAATTAAATCTATTATGAGAGGGTTGAAAAAGATTAAAGTTGGTAATAAGACCATTGTATCATTTTGGGATAAATTACCTAATGCTGCTGATCACCCTGATTATTTGAAAATTGTTAAGGACCCAGTTTCTATGTTGGATATTAAAGGTTTAATTAAACAAAGATATTATACATCTGTTGATCAATATATCGCTGATGTTTTTAAACTTATCAATAATAATAGATTATACTATACAACTAATGAATTCATGAGAAATAAATTGGATGTTTTAGAAACTAACATTTCTAAATTGTATCAATTAGAAATGACTAAACCTGATAGTGATTATATGTCAAATAATCAAACTGGTAGAACTCCATTACCTTATGTTGTTCATAATGGACGTACTTATAAAGTTGGTAATTGGATTCTGGTTAAGAATCCTAATGATTCTAATGATCCAATAGTTGGTCAAATTTTTAGATTATGGCAAGAAGGAGGTCAATCGAAAATGAATGTTTGTTGGTATTATAAACCTGAATGGACTGTTCATAGATATGATAGATTATTCTTAGATAATGAAGTTGTTAAAACAGGTCAATATCGTGATCATAGTATTGATGATTTAATTGGTCCATGTTATGTCGCCTATTTTACAAGATGGTTAAAGGGTGACCCTGGTGTTATATATGAAGGTCCATTATTCGTTTGTGAATTTAGATACAATGAAAGGGAAATGTCCTTTGCTAAAATTAGAACTTGGAAAGCTTGTTTACCAGATGAAGTTAGACATATTGAAGATCCTGTTAAACCATTAATTAGTCCAAGAGTTTTAAGAAAATATCCATCACCAATTAAACATATGTTACCACAAAATGCAAATTCTCATTCACCAATTCCGAATCCAGTAATTTCCAATTTAAATGCCCCCCCATTAATTGGTGGGGTTTATATTAAGAGAGATAATGATGAAGAAGATCCTCATTATTTTGATCCAAGTTTATTAGCAACTCAATTTAAAACTTATGTTCCACCAACTACTAATATTCGTTTACCATCAAGTGTTATTGTTGATCAACCGGTTACTCTTCAACAACATCAACCACCAATTGGTGAAACTTCATCAACTCCATTACCTGATCAATTATCACAATCTCAATTAAATACATTAAGGGCTAAAATGGCAAGTAGTACAGCAAATCAATTTCAAAAATCTTTGAATCTACCAAAGCATAATATATCATTTATTAAACATACCCCATCTGAATATAATAAAACATCAACTCAATGGTCTCAGTATACAAGTGCAACAACAAGTTCGACATTTATTTTATTAAATTCAAATGAAGAAAATATAGATTCTTGGATTAAAGATGGGTATACACAATTAGATTTAATTAATAAGGATAGAGTTAAAAAATTGATTACTACTCAACCTGAACAAGCAATTGGGAAATTATCACGTACTTGGACTGGTAAAATTGATAAGACAACTCCATTAATTTGGTTTAAAGCACCTCCATTAAATATTACATCTAGATTAATTAATGAATCTAATGAAATTGCCGTTTCTAAAAAGAAGGCTGGCCCATTACAAACTAAGGGTGGGTTTAGAAATGTTAAATTAGGTCATTCTGCTAAATACCTTGCTTGGAAGCAACAAAAGTTAAAAGAGCAGAAAAATAAGAATGATTCGATTGTTGAAATTGCTTAAGCGTCTCTATTTTTTTTATTTTCATTTTGTAAAATATTTATGCAGATAGATTAGATACTGTATACTATAATAACTATAATAACTATGCTAATTTGTTTTTGATTTATATTCAAAATTAGACACACTGAGCAAGTGAAATAAGAAAGAAAAAAAATATTTCAAAAAACTTTTCACACTCTTAATCTTAACTTAGTAATCATATCGATTAGAAAAATGTCACAAACATCCAATGTTAAGACCTCACCACCTAATATTATTTGTATTGGGATGGCAGGTTCTGGTAAAACTACATTTGTTCAGAGGTTAAACGCTCATATTCATGCAAAACCAGATACACTTCCACCATATTTGATTAATTTAGATCCTGCTGTGTATTCTGTTCCATTTGGATGTAATATTGATATTAGGGATTCTATTAAATATAAGAAAGTCATGGATCAATATAATTTAGGACCCAACGGTGCAATTGTTACTTCATTGAATCTTTTTTCAACTAAAATTGATCAAGTTTTAGGTTTATTGGATAAGAAGAAGGATAAATTTAGTAATTGTGTTGTTGATACACCAGGTCAAATTGAATGTTTTGTTTGGTCTGCTTCAGGTGCTATTATAACAGAAGCATTTGCAACTCAAGGTCCAACTGTTTTAGCATATATTATTGACACACCAAGATGTTCATCACCTGTTACTTTTATGTCTAATATGCTTTATGCCTGTTCTATTCTTTACAAAACTAAATTACCAATGGTTTTAGTTTTTAATAAAACTGATGTTCAAGGTGCTGAATTTGCTGAAGAATGGATGAAAGATTTCGAATCTTTTCAAGCTGCCTTAAAAGGTACTGAAGGTTATATGCAAAGTTTAGTTAATTCTATGAGTTTAATGCTTGAAGAATTCTATTCTGTTTTAGATATGGTTAAAGTTTCATCTTACACTGGACAAGGGTTCGATGAATTTTTAAAAGTTGTTGAAAATAAAGTTAAGGAATTTGATGAAATTTACATTCCAGAAAGAGAAAGAGTTGTCCAAGAAAAGAAGGACAAGGAAGAAGCTAAGAAGGAAAAACAACTTAATCATTTGATGAAGGATCTTGGTATTAAGGATAAGAAGAAGAAGAAGAAGGAAAATGAAAATGGGGAAGTTGAAGTAATTAGTGATTTAGAAGACGAAGATGAGGAAGAAATTGATGAACAAATTGAAAAGGATGAAGCACAAGGTTATCAACATGGGTTAATAGATTTTGAAAGTGAAAGGGAATACAATTACGCTGATGATAGATTAGGTGGTGAATTAAATGATGTTGATGAAATTGCTAGGGGGATTAAGGAAAGATACCAAAAGGCATTTGAAGAAAATGGCAAGGAAGCTTCTAGTGATATTGCTGAAGATATCGTCAATTATATTGGAAGGACACAGTGATTATCACTTACATTAAATAAAAAGTTAATTTAATTATTTTTTAAAAAGAATAGTCAGTCATTAAATCGTTATAATTCTATAAAAAGATGCAAACAAGTGCTAGAAGAAATATATATATATATATATATAGAAGATGGATATCATTTCATCATTAATAACCCACCATTTAATCCAATAGATTTAGTCAATCCTAACCCACCTAAAATGTACATAGTTTCGTCCAATTCTGGGCCCTGTTCAAGTTGATCAGCATTGACTAAACACCCCAAAGTATTTTTCCCTAATGTATCGATATATGAACGGGTTATTATTGGATTAGTCATATTTGTAGAAAGTGAAATTAAAGTCAATGGGGAATCTGATTTTAAATTTTCATTTAAAACAGCTGGTTTTTTCAAAATTTGACAACGTATAAGATCTGCATTTACATTTTGCTCTTCTTGTATATTAGAATCATTGACACTATTCACCTGTGAAACATGAGAAATCCAATTGTTCGTTTCTTCTTTATTTGACTTGATTATAAAAGTAATCGGGTATCTTTGAAGGGAAAAAAGCGGATGTGAAACAGGCAAGCCTTTGGGACTCCCCTGTTTTATAAGGTTATTGATTAAATAAAAAGATCTCATAGTATATGGATTATCCTAAATGAACCGTTAATCTATCACCTGATGAAAAAAAAAATCAAAATACACATAATGTATCCTAATTTGTTCATACAATACCCATATAATATCAATTATCATGCCCAAGAAGGCAACCGAGGATAAAATTCCAATTGAGAAAGAGGATGTAAAGGACCAGATTAATAAGAAGGATTTTTCCGAAAAATCGGCTCCTGAAACCATCACCATTTCGATTAAAGAGTACGAAATGTTACAATCAACACAGACAAAATATTACTATTCCATTCGTGTTTTCGGTACCATTACACTATTAATTGTGATTTGTTCTTTTATTATTATGTGGAAAAACCCATTGAACTCACAAGAGGTCAATTTTAAACCTAAAATGGCTAAGGATAGAATTTATCACAGAGGAAGCAAATATGGACTTTATTAACATGTTAACTGGTTTGTGTAAATCTATACTTTTTTTTCTAGCTATAACAAATAAATAAAAAACAATGCGTACAATGCAATGCTAAATTACATAGTTTATTTCTTACAAACTTTCTCACCAAGTTCTTCACCTAATAAAATTACCAATGCAGTCTTATCACCTTCACCAACGTTTTGAACAAATTTACAAATGTCATAATTCACATCATCAGTAATTATACTATCATCTAAATATTTTTCATGTGAATGGACTAATTCTCTAATGACTTTAGCCATTGATTTAATTTCACCACTGGCTCTACCGGAGACCAGTTTAATATAATCTTCAATACGTGAATCAATTGATGATCCATATTCTTCTTTAACAAATTCCTTAACTAATGAAATATACCCAGGCCATTGATCACCACCATTTAAACCATTGAAAATTTCATTTAATGTCAATTGGAGAATTTCACCAGTTTGTGGGATTTTAAAATAAAATTTTTGAGAATGAATAGCATCCCTTTTATGAGCTCTTTTCATGTTTTCTTCAACTTGAGTAATTGGAATATACCAATCTAATCCACCTTTAATAATCATCTTTGAAAGAAGAATTGAAAAAACGGAATAAGCAGCATTTTCAAAATCACTACCTTGAATTTCCATTGGTCTTAATTCAACCCTCCAACCTGGTTTACCAGTACCAGGACCTGAATTTTGTGATGGAATTTTAAAACGTAAAGTTTGCCAATTTGTTGATTGAAGATTTTCAAAATGATCCATACAAATTTTATCATCTTGACCAATATCTTCATTAAAGATGACAATTGGATCACGAATAAAAAGATGGGCAAAATGATTAGCTAAGACATCATCCATACCAATTTTTAATAATGATTCTTTAACATCAATGTTAATTGGTGAATTAAGATCATTATATTCATTTTTAAAATTTTTAAATTCACCATTTGAATTAATATCA
Organism: Saturnispora sanitii; assembly: GCA_030563185.1. Taxonomy (NCBI): domain Eukaryota; kingdom Fungi; phylum Ascomycota; class Pichiomycetes; order Pichiales; family Pichiaceae; genus Saturnispora; species Saturnispora sanitii. The sequence continues at coordinate 130,744 of JAKUBF010000010.1, read as the reverse complement.
CCTAAATATTGATCAACTGAATCATATCTTGATTTTGGGATTCTCATCATATTTTGTTCAATATTTTCTGTATTATAATGACCACCAAATTTTTGATGATTTGGTAAAGGTTCAACAGAACGTTCAAATGGGGTTCTACAATCAACAGCACCTGAAATTACATTCCATCTAACATCTTGATCAGCTAATTGACCTCTAAAAATAGGAGCAGCAGCAGTAATTGCAAGCATTAAAGGTGCAACATTAACGAGGGAATCATACAGATATCTTGCTTGATAAATATCAGATAATTGCATAGTAACTTGTAAACAAGAAGATCCCATACCGAATCCCATTGCATCCATATAAATATGACCTGGTAAAGCTGCACCATTATGAGCTTCTGAATCACTATAAGGGAAAATAGATCTATTTAATGGAATAGATGGATCAACATCATTTTTAGAACGGGTATTCTTATCTTGATAAAGTGGAATATTAATTGCAACTTTTGAACCTCTTCTTCTTCTAATATTAGCAGTTAAAGTTGGGAATCTAACATGTTTATTTATGATATCATCAGGTAAAAAGAGAGATTTAGAAGCTTGACCATGAATATGAGTTTCTGGGAAAGTGAAATCACCAGAACCCATTTTTGGGAATGTTGTAAGAGTCAAAGGTACAACTAATGGATCTCTAATTTGTTCTTGAGCCAAATTTCTTCTTTTCTTCATATTTTCTTCAACGTATAATAAAGATTCTAATGAATCATTATAAGGTGCTAAAGGTGTAGCTTCTAACATAAATCTACCATATTCAGGATGAAAAAGGACATCATTTCCAACAGCTAAATGATTCATTTCACCACCATCACCCAGTCTATCCAAAATATCATCTTCTTCTAATGCCAATTTAGCAGATTGATCCTTAGGATCCATTCTAACCATCATATATTCGATTTCATCACCCCAAAGGAAAGGATCATCAGATCTTGAATTTGCAGTATTATAAGAGTTAACTAATTGGATAATACCATGATCTTTAACATAAGAAGATAACCTTTTCCCCTCATTCCAATGAAGAGGTGAACCCAGTGCTAAAAGTCCCATAAACTGTTGGATTAATATGGGAGTATTTTTTCCCTTTTTGTTGATTACAAATAAGAAAATTATTGAAAGATTAAAGATTTTTTTTTTTTCACAATTTAAAGATTACTAGTAATTGGGCTAAACGGATATTCTTAAATTATAAAGTAATGTTTGATATATAAAGACTACAATTTATGCTATTTAACTGATTAAAAGGTTTATTTTCTTATTATTCATTGATTATGGTTTATTCTACTATAACAGTGTAATAGTTAATTAGCCGAAAATGCCTTACATAAGCAAATGACGCTATATCACGTGATCTATTTTTGAATGCTCAGTAATATTATATATACATATATACTTACACTTTATGCCTTTGATAAACAAAAGATTTATTTAAAATATTGACAAATGGTATTGTTGGGACATAAAAAAAATGAAACTCGTTCGTTCGTTATAAATCAAAATAAAAGGAAAGATAAAGATAAAGATAAAGTAACAGATTACACTATGTTTACTTAATCAACATGGTAATAACCACTAGCCAATTCATTAATGATTGGATACTCCTCTCTTAACCCCATTGAAGCCCATTTGACATTCATATTTTTGTTCTTGTAAAACTTCAAATATTCTCTAGCAAGCTTTAACTTTTTGGTTTCAGCTTTTGGGTCCAAAGTTTGATATACAAAACCATCATTACTAGAATTTGTCCCTAAACTTGAAAAATTGGATAAATTTTCCCTACTAGTATCAATATTTGCAGTAGTTATTGAAATTTCTGAATCCAAATTTGCCTCTTCATTTTCACTACTGTCTAAACCATTGGTGGTGCCATAATAAACTCTGAACCCGCTTTCCTGGTATTTTTCACCAGTTACAGTTGTTGGCTCTGGTGATTCTTGGAATGTTACTTGTTCTGTCATACTAGTCAAATGTTCATACGGACCTCCAATTACATCCATGTGTTGAACAGGGTCAAGAATTATCTTTTCAATAGGAAACTCACCAGGTCCCGACCTGTAAGAAGCAGCTGGCATTTTAAAAATATAATTAGGATTGTTTTCTTCTTTTAACCCGTTGAAGCATTTAGGCATCACCTTGTGCATTTTCTCTTTTAAGAAGGTGGTAGTTCTGTGTCTTGTAGGCATCATTTGAATAATAAGGAGGAAAAAAAAGAAAAGGACAGGCTGAAAAGAAGAAGACAAAGAAGGAAAAGATGGTGGTATCTTTTTATACTTCACAGAATAGAATAGGTTTTATATTTATATTCTGTTGACTTGTAAAGTAACAATGAGCATTTAGCAGAATATAAAAAACGCTCAGCACAATATGGCAATTCTTTTTTTTTTCATTGCTTAGCTTGCTAAACGACTATAGATACATATTCAGTTCTTGGAGGGTTTAAACCATTAAATAATACAACATTTCCCTTTTACTAACAGCTCACAATGGATATCAGTTATATCAATTTTAACTTATGCGTAATCTAGTTGAATGCTATATATTATTTAACTGGGACTCAATTGCTTCCCTTTGGGCCTTTTCATGCTCGTACGCTTCCTTAGCCCTCTGCCATTTCTCCTTAGCAGATTCATAATCCTCACTTTCATTCATCTTCACACTTCTTACTCTCTCTAAATCCATTTGTAAATCAACTTTCTTTTCCCCATAAGAATACATGGCTTCCCTCTTTGCCAAAGTTAAAGATTCTAAAGAATCCAATTGAGTTTGTAATTTTCCTATGATGGATAATTTATGATCCATTTGATCATTCAAGGATTTCTCAGTGTTGGAAATTTGTGATAGATCTGATTTTAAATCATCCAAGTTCCATTCAAATTCTTTCAATTGTATTTCCAATTCAACAGCCTTTTTCGCTTCTATACGCGATAATTCACGTTTATACGAATCAATTTTAAGTTTAATAGTCTTTTCTAACTCTTTTAACCTACTCAAAAGTGAAGATTTAGTATCGTTTAATGTTTTTATTTCATTGTCTAATCCTATTGATTGATTTGATTCAACTTTGAGTAAATCTTCCATTTCTTTAATAGTTTGCCCAATGAACAATTCATTATTCTTAGCCATTTGATTCAAATGGTCATCCAATTCCTTCTTAAACGATTCCAACTTGCGTTCGTTTATTTCACTTTGAGTATCAAACTCTTGTTGTTTAATCATAATACCATCTAAATACTCCCTTTTCCCATCAATGTATTTCTTTTCCTCTAATCTATTCACGGTTTTTCGAAAAAACCCATCCATACGTTTCCTGTTCGGGCTGATGGGCCCATCATTGTCTCGTTTCATGTGTTTTATTATCAATCTATTAATTCTATAAGCAAATACAAATCAGGATTTTTTTTTTTGGATCTTCCTCTTCAATCCATCTTTACTTTTGGCTTAGTGTTTATCCAAACAGATGGCAAGCCTAAGACACAAACTGCTCTTAAAATCCATTTAAAAACCCCCTCATTAGTAACTCTAAGTAAATTCCCCGCCATTAATACAATAACAATAGCATAAATTAAATCCATCCATCTTTTTCTAGGTTTAATACTAGAATAAAATTCCAGAACTGAACCTAAACCTACCCAAACTGCATACAATGCATTATGTGATTCCCTTGGATTCCAAAAAATCCCATATCCTACTATACAAGACATAATATCAACTATATTAACCGATCTATAGATGATTAAATCGAATAATCTTTGAATTGCCAATAATGATAGATGGAAATCACCAATCCCCCCCGAAAGAAAACGTCTTCCCGTTAAGGGGAAAAGTAGAAGAAAACGAAGGAGACAACATAACCATAAAATGGACAGGAAAAAGGATACTAATGATTTTATTGGAATCATTTAGATAAAGAAACACGTTATATTTATTTAAGTGGAATATTTTAAGATTTCCCTCTTGTTGAAACTTTTCTTGCTCATTATTAATTAAACATACTTTTTCTCTTTTAATACAAAAAAAATATACACAAATAATATAATATACCAAAATAATAACTAATAATAATAATAATAATATGCAAACTTATACTTATACTTCTTAATCCCTAATCTTTCTTTTTACCAAATTTGAAAATACCCTTTTTCTTCTTTGGTTTTTCTTCAACACCTGATGTGACATAAACTGGTGTTGGTGAAGGTGTTGCTTCAGGAACAGGGACGAGAGCAGCACCATTAACAGGAGGAGCAGGAACAGAATATGAAGATGAAGCATTGGTGGATGAACCAGATTGTGTTTGTGTTTGTGGTGGTGCAGGTGGTGGTGCAGCAGCAGCTTGTTGTGGAATTGATTGGATAGGGGATCTCATGTTAAGTTGTGATGAACTATGGGCTAATGATGGAACATTCGTAGAACTACCAAAACCTGAATTAGATGGGTTATGACTATTCATTTGGTATAAATTCCCACCGGAATTAGAATGAGACATAGAATGAGACTGTCCCATTGGTGGTTGTTTCATTGGCATAGTTGAAAGTCTATTAGAATTTGGGTTACCACCACCATTAACATACTGTTGAGCCATTAAATTTTGTGACATTCTGTTTTTTCTATTGGTAGCCTTTACAGGACCTTGTGGACCTTGTTGTGATCTACCAGATGGAATAGATGAAAAAGAAGAGTCATATCTACCAAATTCTGGTTGTTGTTGTGGATGCAGAGATCTCCTAGAATTCGAATAGGCACCGTTACCATATGGACCAGGACCAGTTGGACCAGGACCATATCCAGGACCGGGACCGGGACCAAAACCTTGTGGTGGAACATTTTGATACATTTGTGGCATACTAGACATTCTGTTCAAACGTTGTTCTTGTTGCTGTTGTTGATAGGCTAATGGAACTGGACCACCATTGTAAACTGGACCACCTTGAGGTGGAGGAGGACCATTAGGTGGATATTGACCATAACCTTGAGGTGGATATTGAGATGACACATCCTCGTTCATATACCCACGTTCATAACCTTGACCTTGAGATTGAGGTGGGGTTCTTTCAAATGGTTTACCCAATTGGGGTGTTTGCTGTGTGATATTGTAAGATGCAGCCAATTGAGACATTTCTTCCATTTCTAAATCAGGTGTAGGCGGATTGGATCCATTATTTGGAACAGAAGGATTAGGATTAGAACCATCCATTGGCAAAGGTTGTTGTTGTTGTCTTTTTTGTTGAGAAACAGGTGGTGTAGCCAAAGCTGATCTTAATTCTTGTTTAGTATGAATCAATTCCTGTCTAGTACCATTTAATTCACCTTTAACATTAGCCAATTCTCTTTTTAATTGTTCTAATTCCCCATTATTAGAATTACCACCTTGAGATGATGACCCATGTTCAATAGATTCAGTAATATGATTTTCCACAGCATTTTTCCTAATCCAAAACCCTGAACCGTTCAAATCACCCCATTTACTACCATTAAAACTATCAAATTGACTAATAATAGCATAGAGAAATTCTAAATAAGGAGTTTTAACCCCATGATCATCAGCAATTAAAATTGGTTGTAATAATAATAAATCAAGGTAAAGTTTATGATTATGATAAAAATCATAATATAATTTAGGTGCTTCCTTTTGATCAAGTGATAATTCAACAGGTGGGTAAAGTTGACTTAATCTTGCTAATAAACTAGTTTCATTATCATAAGAATTGAATAATTTACAACCCATATTTTTAATAACTGTTATAATTTCATTAACCAAACCTGAAATTAATGGTTTCGCCAGAATTTGATTTGATAAATCTTGTGGGAATGGTTGTTCAAATAAAATTGATAATGGTTCAATGGCAATTTTAGGTAAGGCAAATTTCCATTGATATGATAAAAATTCTAATGGAGTATTCAGTTTATAAACATCTAAACCGGAAGATTCAAATAAATCACCAATGGTGTTAATTGTTGAAATATCAGTTGATGAATATGTTTTTTCCTTACCAGATCTACCTAAATAAATCAATTCTGATTCTTTTTTAGATGGACAAACTTCAATTGTTGTATTACCATTTGATGAATTATTACCAACTAATCTAATATCATAATCAGACATAACAGAAATAATTTGAACTTCCTTTGTTAATTGCATGGACATTTTAACAAATGGTTCTAAATTAACAAAATTTGTACTTTCAACAACAACAGTAACTTGAGATTCTTGAGAATTAATCAATGCACCCAATTGTGTACACATTGTTGCTAAATCTTGCAGAGAGTTAGAAGATAAGAAAACTGTTTCTAAATCATCAACACGTGCTAAACTAGTGATGATTTTTGGTGATGTTTTTAACATTTGTGGTGTTTTCCAAGTAATGGTATTTGATTCACCAGTTGGTGAATAAAAAAACACATTGGTCATACTTTGAGAAAACTTCCATTGATAGAAGAGAAGATTTGGATGATCCCCGCAAAAAAGGTGGATACCCATTATTAATAATCAATAGTTATAGTAAAAAGAAAGAGAAACAAAGGGGATTTGTTTGATTTGGATGAAAAAAAAATAAAATTGTCGCAAACTTTTTGACACTTTTGATCTACAATCTAAAAAAAGATATCGAAATCAGTTGATACTAGGATTCAATATAAGATCATTAACTGTATTAGGTTTTATATATAGAGCCAGTTACTGTTTTTTTCCCCTAAAAAATAACGTTTTTTACACTTTAAAAGTTGTGTTTATTTCAAAATTCCCAAGTCATCATGTGCTAAGCATTCCCCGCTTTTCATTGATCTGATTAAGGAATATATGGAATTAATAGCAATAATTGGTTGAAAGAGGTAAACGCAATTTTTGGGGTTTCTTCTTATGTTTTAACAGTGTAAAATAGGGAAATGAATAATTTGAAAAAGGGAGTAACTGTTGAAAATGTCAATAAAAAGACTGGGGTTCAAATGATAGGCCACTACTTTTTTTTATTAATGAATAGTACACATTTTAATAACAAGGTTCACTATTTTACTATTGTATTTACATTTTATTTTCTAATCAATGAAATAATTCTTTTCATAGATGAAATAAAAACAAACAAGATTAACTTATATAATCAATAAAGGTCATCATTAGGCTAAATTTATGCGATTAGTTAATCCAATTTTCCTTTTGTTTTGAAAAGGATCTATCCATAAGTTAAACACATTTTCAATGAATTGTCTATCGTTTGTTTAACTTTCAACATTTTTAACAACATTTTCATTTTCATCATTATCAAATCTAAATTAAAATGGGTATTACATTTAAACAGGCTTTGAAACAGCAACGGCCTTCAAAGCCCTTACATGCCACAAAGAAACAATCCAAAAGAGATATACCCCATCAACAACAACCGCTATTTAAAACCGCATCAATACCTACACATCCAACTCGAGAAACAAAACAAACGGGTTCATTTACAGACATGTTAAGTAGTATAAACAGAGTTAAATCACGACCACAGAGTAATAAAAATTTCACGAATTTTATTCCATCAACGAGACATCCACCATCTTTATCTCATTTACAAGAAGTTATCAGTGAAGGACGTAAATCACAAGCAACACTTTGGCAAAGTAGGAGACAATTTGAGTGGGTCAATGAAAAGACACAGGATCACCCAAGGATGTTAGAAATGAACAATTTTTTTTGGTCCAGTAGATTACTAGATATCCCCTGGTTTCAATTGATACCATTACAAATAAGGCCTAAAAATGGTGAATCTTATATATTAATAAAGGGAAATGAAGGTGAGACTAAGGTACAATTTGAAAATGGATATTTTATAAAGGAAGATGGGGGAAAGTTAAGGTTACAACCTGTTGAATTTTTAGTTGATAAGAATACATTTAGAGAGGTTAATCGAAATAGCAAACTGGGGAAATTTGCCGTTTCTAAAAATGACAAGGGTGAATTGATTTATTGCAAAGAAGACACACCAAATGATAGATAGATAGATTTGGGTTGGTCTCTTGATGAATAGACATATGTAAATAAAAGCTGAACTTGTACGATAATGCATTATTAAAGATACAACAAACCATAAACGTTTTTTTATTTTTTTGAATTATTATTATCAAAAATAACACAAAGTATACACATAGTAGAGCTAAAGAACAAACCCCTATTGGAATTTTTCATACAACCTAATCCATTATAACAATGGATAGACAAATTTTGCAAACAAACGATTTCAGTGTGAAAATATTTATTCGTCATCTTCATCATCGTCATCACCACCAAAAGCAGCAAAGGCGTTGAAAGCCTTTGTCTGTGTAATAGTAACGTTGTTATCAGCAGCACCACCACCACCTCTGGTCATCTTAGAAGCAGCGGTTTTGATCTTCATTGGAGCAGCCTTACCACCCTTTTTACCAGTAACGGCAAACCCATCATCTTCTTCTGGCTTAGCAAAAACGTGTGCGTATTCATCTTCGTGTTTAACAAAGGAAGTCCACCCATCGTCATCGACAACTTGGGAAGGCAGCTTCTTTCTGGCTTTTCTGGCCTCACGGGCAGCCAAAAGCTCAGCAACAGCAGCAAAAGCGTCCATAAAGTCAAGAACTTCTTGAGGAGGAGCAACGGCTTGAGAAGAAAGGGCGAGGATCTCGTTGACTTCGTATCTGTGCATTTTTATACCTGTATTTAAAGTCACAAGAGTGTCAAGATGGAAAAAAAAAATTTCTATACATTGAAAAATTGAAGGGACTAGTGTAAAGATCAAGATGTCAGTGTTGAAAAAGGAACAGGTGAAGCAGGCTCCACTTTTAATGAAGAAGGTGGCTCTGTGTGGGACACAGGCAGCTAATTACGGCCAATGTATTGCCAAAAATTATAAAACAATGCAAAAGGACGCGTGTTTGCAAGAGTTTTTGCTTTTGAAAGAGTGTGTTGCCAAAAAGTAAGGTAAACATTGTAGAAGAGTGTTTTCCCGTTATTAAACGAATAATTAGCAGTTTATACCAGGCTTTTGTACTTTTAAAGAGCCATTTCATATATTTAGTATTGAGAAAGTTTGTATATATAAAGAGAAAGATAGAAAGTAAACTTTGTCATTTAAAAATACAATTCATGTTATCCATTAGTGCATATATTGAACACATCTGATTTTACTTGGTGTTAAAACACATGGACAAAGTACAGGAATCTTTCCTTTGCTATTGTTAATGTTTGTTGGAGAGATGAAATTGAATCGTGAACTGAAAATAAATATATAAATAAATAAATTAATAAATAAATACAATACAATGTAATATATTATCCACTTGCTCACAAGCTGATATCCTACACAGTTACAATACTAACTAGTAAAAACTGATATAAAATATCCACATGTTTTTAAAACTTCCCACAAAAACAAATTAACTTTTACAAATAGTTTTCAATGGAATACAATAAAAGCGTTAAACTCAATTACACACATCACAAATTCTACCGCTTATACTCAAAATAACACCAAAAAGTACAGAAAAAAGTCAGCTATTCGATAATACTAATTATTCACCGGCAAAATCTATCCGAAATTATTGAGCTTTTGAAGACTTACATTTATAATAGCATCATTTAATGTATAAGGACAATCAAATTTCCAAGTAAAAAGAATATCCCGATTCAGCCAAAAACAATACCATTCAACAGGTAAAATACCCAGCTACACAGATACACACATCATCTCATCATAAACATATCCAAACCATCTTATATCTTAAAAAAGTGCACTCCCACAATTGTTGATCTATATTTAACTTTTTTATTTTACTTTTATACAATAAAGATCTGATGCAAGTTCAAGTAAACATTTTGACTCTTCCACTGACCACTTTTTTTTGCTCCAAAATGCTCTCCTCTTTAGTCCTTGTTGCCACTCTGGCTGCTCTTTCCACTGCTGAATCCGTGCCTCTTTATGTCCAATCTGAAAACAAGGAAGTTGACGGAAACGTTCTTGGTTTCATCCACGAAGGTGCTGGTGTTAACTACGGGTTTTTAAGCGTTGGGACCTCTACCGTTGAACTCGATTACGATGCCGAAGCTGCTTCTTTAAGCCAACCTTTACCAGGTTTACCACAATACTCTCAGTATTTCACTGTTATGGACGAAAATTATGTCGCACTTTCAGTTAGTGGACCAGATGGCTCTATTTCCTTCAGTGACGATGGGCTTTTACAACTCAATGGGTCCAGTGATGGGTTCGCTGCTTGTATGAACACAAATGACCCATACTCTTATTCAGCAAATAGTTACGAATTAATGTACTACCCAGAAAATGATTATCCAGGTAGTTGTATTAAAATCACTTTGTCTAAAGAACAAGGTGCTGCTTCAAACGGTTCCTCCAATTTTGCTGGCAGCTCCAGCGTTTTATCCAACGTTCAATCATCCATTGAAGTTTCTTCTAATGTTCCATCTTCATCCGCTCAGCAAACTTCATCTTTTACTTCATCTTTAATTGCTCCTGCTGCTACTACTAGAACCCACCACTCAGCTTCCAGATCCGCTATGCCTGAACACGTTTCTAGATCTACCACCGACAGATACTCCATGGATGGTGGTCATTCTATGTCTATGGATCACAGCACCGTTTCTTCAATTGAATCAAAGTCCCAAGGTATGGCTGGTAAGGTTGAAATCAGTTTCGGTGTTGGGTTATTAGGTGCATTAGCTGCTCTTATTTAATTGAATTAATTATTTTTTGACCAAATGGTCATTCGATCCCTTGATGATAACTCATTTAATTCATTATTTTTATTTATAATTTCATGTGTATTTACTATAATAATCCATGTTTATTTATTATTAAATGTTATTATATGTACACTAACCAATATTTAATCTATCTTCTATATATATATACATTCACAAGTTTAATTAAACATTACCCACGTTTTGAACAAGATACCGTTTGTATTTCTTACTTGATTCTCTCTTTTTCCAAATTTTACTAATAAAATTGAAAATTGGTGCTGAAATAACCAGTAAGAAATAATCAGCCATTGCAATAATAATCAATTCCATTTTAATCCAATTTGGTACATCAACTAATGACATTCTATCAAATAACCACCCATCACTATCAATGAACATTAATCCAAAACTTACCCCTAAAGTTATTAAAACTGTTAAAATAAATGGGATATTTTCCCAAACTGGGATTCTATAAGGTTCACCCTTTGTTAATTTTAATGCAATTAAGATATATTGAAAATTGGCAAAATAAAACAAAACAGTGTTATCTGATGAATTCACTTCTTCATCATTACCTGGAATTGCAGGAATATACCAACTTTCATTTGAATATTTTTTAACAATTTCCCAAATAATAAATTGTCCAAGAAATAAAATTATAATGTTCCCTAATAATGGAATTATAATCTTTAACGAAGTTAAATTAGCACTTGGTCTCTTTGCAACTAATTTCTTCGATGGTCCTGACCATGACATAAAAACCGCCAAGGGGATAATTAACATCAAATCAATGTATAAAAATTCAAAATCACCTAAATTAATCCCTTCCATATAAAGGAAACTAACTGAAATAAATTGAATTGCTGAATAAAGTGACATATATTGAAAACATGAAAATGATGTAACTAAACTTGCCCTACCTTCTTTAATAACGTCTAAAACACATGAAATTTCAAATACCCTAGATGTAAATGGTGCTGCAACTGATGCTTCAGCTTCACTAAGGGAAATACCAACATCTGCTGCTTTTAATGCACCACAATCATTTGCACCATCACCACAAAAACAAACTGTATGATCAATAAATCTTAATTGATTAACTAATTCATGCTTTTCATCAGGTGACATACGTGCAAAAATTGTACCCTTTAATAAAATTTGCTTTAATGGACCAGAATCTGGCATTTCTGTTATAATATATTTGAAAATATCACCTGTTATACCAATGGTATACTTTTCAAATTCAGTTGGTGCTAATGTTAATGGATCAAGTTTAACATCAGAATCTTCAATTAAATTAAATTCCAAATATCCATTATCCATATTGGCCATGTAAACATTTTCATCTTGATCAATCATCCCACATTTTTTACCAACATTAACAGCAGTTAATAAATTATCACCTGTACACATAACAGACTTAATATTGGCATTTTTCAGTTGAATTATAGTATCCCTTGTTTTATCCTTTAATTTATTTTCAAAAATGATAAACCCACTAAAAATCAGTTTACTTTCACATTCCTCTCTATTATTTGGTAATTTTTCCATTGATTTATACCCAATGGCAATAACTCTATACCCACCATGTGTATAATGATGTAAAAGTTCATCAAAATCTTCAGGGATGGATTCTTTCAAACATAAAGGTTTAATAACTTCAGGTGCACCCTTAACAAAAATTTCATAATTTTCATGAGTTAATTCCCTTTTTGTTATAACTGCCATACGTCTTAAACTTGATTCAAATTCATATTCTTTTAACAAATTCCAATTCGGTAACCCATTAGAGGTAAATTTAATTGTTTGACCATATTCTTCCATTTCATATTGAGTAAAATTGAACATATTCTCATCTAATGGATCACCCATTACTTCTCCATCAATAATTCTTAATGAATGACATGTAATCATGGCATTGAAAATCTTTTCATTTAATTCCTTATTGGTAATTAATTTATTAGCATTAGTTACTAATGGGGAAAATTTGTTAAATTCTTTCTTATTTCCCCTTTTACTAATTGTATTCAAAGTAGTATGAACACCTTTAACATTCAAACCATCTTCAGTCAAAGTCCCAGTTTTATCAAAAACAGCAATGTCAACTTTCCCACCAATGTTAACTCTTTGAGGTGCGATACAAAAAACACCAACTTTTTTCAATCTCCCCAAAGCTAAATTAGTACCAATTGTCAATGTGGCTGGTAAAGCCGGTGGGACTACAATAGTAATCAGATCCAATGCTCTTAATATAATGACACTAACGGGTAATTTTAATCTGATGAAATTATAAGCTGAAATTAAAAACCCTAAAATGGCAATTATTGACATAAAACCAATATATTTAAATGAATCATTGTAAAATTTAAAAGTTGTTGGTTTAGGGAATAACATTGATCTAACTAATGAACCTTTAGTAGTGTTAAAACCAGTACGTACAACCATTGCTAAAGCAGGTCCTTGATCACCAGGTTTAACTCTAACTAATTTCGTCCCATTGTAAAGAAATGATTTAGCAAAATGTGGTGTGAATTTAGCAATATTAAATTCATGTGATATATGTTTAATATATTCATTTGAAATTGGGGTTTTACCAACAGGAACTGATTCACCAGTTAACATTGATTCATTTAAAATACAATCACCTGATAATAAAATAGAATCTGAAGGTAAAACATTCATTTGTGGTTGGATTTCATAAATGTCACCAGGAACTAAATCTATTGAAGAAATCTTTTTCCAATACCTGTTTCTCCATACATTAACAGTAGTTTCAAATTTTGCCATTTGTCTCATTCTATCCATTGTTGATTTTGTTTCAATTAATGATTGAGCAATGGATGCCATTGAAATCAAAAGAATACAAATAGCATAATAATAATAATCATCCGCTAACCAAAGGAAAACTGAAAATATTTGAAAGATGTAAAATGGATGTAAAATTTCATCAACTAATAATTTTAAAATTGGCTTTTCCTTAATTTCAAGTAGATTTTTACCAAAAATCATTTTCCTTATATTGAATTCAATTTCAGAAATTCCATCATTAACATTGATACCAATTTGACTCCATTCAGGATCTGTCCAATTATTTGCAAGTTTAAAAAGATCATCTATTGGGTCATAAAACATCTTCATATATCTATATTCAAATGAAATTAAAATTGGTACAACAGGATCATATTCTTCCTTTTCATGAGGGGGTAAATATGTCGAAAGTCTATAATCATAATATTCCTTATTAACATCATGAATTTCTAATTGACCAAATTCGTCTTCAATGACAACCCATTCTGCCATTGCCAAGGGAACGGGTCTACCCAAGGAGCTAATTCTCCATTTAGGGAACCATCTAACCAACAATGCTAATCCACCAAATGTTAAACAACATAAAAAATTGTAAAAGATTTTACTCCACCATTTAGTTTGATAACTGGCAATACCTAAAACCAAATCTTCCTCGGCAAGATAAAACCGTTGATTGTAATTTTTAAAACTGAACTTGGAACTCATTTTGTCCCACCCCCGTTGCATCTTTGTGTTATCAATGGCATGTACATATTCTTCCAAATCATCCCTTGAATTATTAGTCGAATCATAACTTCTATGAGGAGAATTCGAGAGCCGAGCAAATGAGCCCCTCAAACTTCCTGAGTGTGAATAACTTCTTTGGGTATCAGTATCGCTCATTGCCTCTTCCCAATCGGTATCATAATCAACTGCACCCAAAGATGATACACCTCTAGCACCCTCAATATCTCCCAGAGAGAAAAACCGGAAACTTGCAATGTCACTGGCGCCCAAATGGTCTTCGTCCAGATCGGACGCGTCGTTTATCGCAGAAGAGGGCGATCTGAGGTGGTGAAAAGCGGACACACCAGAAGGCACAGCTGAGGGCCCAATCCCAGAAAAAACTTCGCTCGCGTTGTCCTCGTTTAGGGACTGATTGGGCATTGATTGTGGATAATAAAGTACAACTGTTGATGGAAAGTAGATTTTTTTTTTCAAATCTGCAAGATAAGAATTGTTATATATGTCATACTTTAATCCTTTTATTAATATAACTTGTCATCCAACAGAGAAGTGTATAGGAAAATCAATTTATAAAAATACAAATTACCTGTTTGAAACACAGATTTTTACAACATGCTAATGTTAACTAATATACAATATGATATAAAAAGACGGAACTTTAAAAGATTAGCTATATGCGCTAATAGAAGTACCGTATTATGTTGTAACCAACAAACAAGGGGTTGTAAAAAATAAAAAGAAAAAAAAATGCACGTGATAACTTCTCTATTATCACACCGTCACCTTCACGTTCACTAACTCTCCAGTATTTCATTCATCATCTGTCATAATAAAAAAACATCAATTTGACATATTTTGGATATCATATATTATATAATCGGGGGACTGTCTAATTTTGTCTTCTTAAGAAACTTGGTTTAGGTAAAGTAATAGCCTTTGGTTCGTTTTGGAAACTTGAACCTGCATAACTAATGTTCCCCTGTTTTAATTTAAGTGATGTATTATTTGAAGCAGGTGAAATCATAGCATGCGCAGCAGCCTTGACCAATTCTGGGGCAAAGACAACATTAGTGTTGAAGTTTGGTTTAGATCCATCTGGTAATGAAGGTGTTTCACCCATTCCAGGGTTCTTCTTGTTGGACGATTTGCTTCTGTTTTTGTTTCTGGTATTCTTCTTATTATTATTGTTGTTATGACTGCTGTGATTGTTATTGGTATTGTTTGAATGTCCGTGGTTGAAATCAACCTGGACCTGTCTTGGTGGAATCACAATGCTGTCTTTGGACGGTTTATTTGCTCTAGCAGTAGAGGGCTTGGACTGAGTGTGTTGTTTGGGATCTTTCCGTCCCTGTTTTCGTCCGCCGCCAGTATTACTAATGTGTCGTGGCTGTGGTTGTGGCATCACTGTCGCCATAATCAAATTAAATAAATAAAAGGTAAGATAAAGTAACAACTTTAACTTGTCGCAGATTTAAATTGGCTATTGGAATTTTCTTTGATAAGCCGCGAATTTTTTTTTTCTGCAAATATATAATCCTTTAAATAAAAGTAAAAATGTGATCTCTAAATATTATAATGGTCTGTTACTTTGATTAATTAGCTCAAATGTGAAAGTTTTTAACTGATTGATACCAATATCAATATTTTGCCAAAATTGCCATTTTTTGATTTTTTTTTTAAAGAAAAAAAAAAATTACAAAAAAAAAAAAATATTTTTTTTCATTAGAACCTTTCTAAATCTACTTAAAAGTTACCGTTTATTACTCACACATTTGGTCATGTCCTCTGCTATCCAACAGAAGAACAAAACGCATCATGTGCGAACTAAGGCGACAGCCAAAAACAGACTTAACTCTCAAGTCAAAAAGGGTAATAATCCAAAGGCTTTTGCAGTCTCACGTCCAGGGAAAATGCAAAGACAATCCAATCGTTCATCCGATTTAGCTGAAAAGCGTTTCCATGTTCCAATGGTCGATAGAACACCGGCAGATGATCCACCTCCTGTTATTGTTGCAGTTGTTGGTCCACCTGGTACTGGGAAAACTACATTGATTAGATCTTTAGTTAGACGTCTTTCAAAAACCACTTTAACTGATATCCAAGGTCCAATTACCGTTGTCAGTGGTAAGAATAGAAGATTAACATTTATTGAATGTGGAAATGGTCTTAATGAAATGATCGATATTGCTAAAGTTGCTGATCTTGTTTTGCTCATGATGGATGGTAATTTTGGTTTCGAAATGGAAACTATGGAATTTCTTAACATTGCTCAACATCATGGTATGCCAAGAGTTTTAGGTATTACTACCCATTTGGATTTATTTAAAAAACCAGCTACTATGAGAGCGGCTAAAAAGAGACTTAAGCAAAGATTTTGGACTGAAGTTTATCAAGGTGCTAAACTTTTTTACCTTTCTGGTGTTATGAATGGTAGATACCCAGATAGGGAAATTCTTAATTTAACTAGATTTATTTCTGTTATGAAATTTAGACCCCTTAAATGGAGAAATGAACATCCTTATTTTATGGCTGATCGTGTTGTTGATTTAACACATCCAGCTACTATTGAAGACAATCCAAAATGTGATAGAAAAGTTGCCATTTATGGTTATTTACATGGTACACCACTTCATGAAAATGCTAGAGTTCACATTGCCGGTGTTGGTGATTATACAGTTTCAGGTATTGAAAAATTACCAGATCCATGTCCAACCCCTGCATTTGAGCAAGCAATGGAAAATTATGAACGTGAACAAAGACAAAGACAAATTGATGCTGGTGAAACCCCTGCTCCATTGGTGAGGAGAAGAAAGAGATTAGAAGATAAGCAAAGAATTATTTATGCTCCTATGTCTGATGTCAATGGTGTTTTAATCGATAAGGATACCGTTTATATTGATGTCAAGAACCAAGGTGGCAGAGTTTTCAAATCTGAAGAGGATATGTCAAGTGGTATTGGTAGTAAATTATTTGAAGAATTAAAGGCTGCTAATGTAGAAAAGAGAAAATCAGGTGTTAAAATGTTCTCTGATGGTCCTTCTGTTACATCTGTCAATGATGATGATGAAGATGACGACGAAAAGTTCATGGACATGGATGATGGTGAAGAAGATGAATTAGATTTAGAAGATCCTGAAGAATTAAGAGGTGTTAAGGGTAGATCTAGTCAACGTCATGCCAACATGAACTCATCATCTGCTAAAATTTCCGAAATCAATTCTAAGGATGACGATGGTAACGCTTCTGATAGTGATATCCCATCTGACGACGAGGAAACTTCCCAATGGTCAAGAATTGGCGCTAAATTGAACCACGTTCAAGTCAAACGTGTTTGGGATATCAATAAGTTGATTTATATGGATAACATTGAACCTGCAGATGCCGTTAGCAGATGGAGAGATGAGCAAATCACCGGTTCTGAAACTGAACCTGAAATTAAATCTGGTTCTGAAAATTCTGATGATGATGATGATGACGACGAAGATTTCTTTACTAAGAAGACTAACAAAAAGACTACTGATTCTAAGGAAAAATCTACTAAGGAATCTTTCAATTTGGAAGAATTATCATCTAAATGGTCTGAAGATTCTGATGCTATGAATCAATTAAAGGATAGATTCTTCCTTTCACCAAAGCAAAGATTAAAGCTTGAAATGGAAGCTAGAGAAAAGGGTGAAATTGGTGAAGATGATTACGGTTACTATGAAGATTTAGAAGCTAAGGAAGATTTAGAGAACAATGCTGATGATGATAAAGAAGATGTTGATTCCGATGCTGATCCAGCCAAGACTGATATGTCTGATTTCACTAACTTCGATGAAGAAGAAGCCAAGGATGAAGAAGACTCGGAAGAAGAAGAAGAAGAAGAAGAAGAAGAAATGTCTGTTGAACGTCAAAGAGAACTCAATGCTCGTAAGAAGGAGAAGTTGGTAAAACAATTCGAAGAAGAAGAGGAAACCAATGATCCAGAATCTGCTAATCCATTTGCCGAACATGATAATTGGTACGATTTTCAAAAGGCTAAGATGGCCAATCAATTGACCATTAACCAAAATGAGCTTTCTAAATTGGATACAGAAACTAGAGTTAAAATTCAAGGTTACCAAGCAGGTTCATACGTTAAATTAACTTTTGAAAAGTTACCAATGGAATTCATTGAGAATTTTGATCCAAAATATCCAATTATTATTGGTGGACTTTTACCAACAGAAGAAAGATTTGGGTTTATGAATGCTCGTATTAGAAGACACAGATGGCATAAGAAGATTCTTAAAACCAATGACCCATTGATTTTATCATTAGGTTGGAGACGTTTCCAGACGTTACCAATTTATACCACTACTGATTCTAGAACAAGAACGAGAATGTTGAAGTATACCCCAGAACATGCTTACTGTTTCTGTTCGTTTTATGGTCCATTAGTTGCGCCAAATACTTCATTCTGTGGTATTCAAGTTGTTGACAAGGATCATAAAAGAAATGGGTTTAGAATTGCTGCTACTGGTGTTGTTGAAGATCTGAATGCCGATGTTGAAATCGTTAAGAAATTAAAACTTGTTGGTTATCCATCTAAGATTTTTAAGAATACTGCTTTCATTAAGGATATGTTTTCATCAGCTATGGAAGTTGCTAAATTTGAAGGTGCTAGTATTAAGACAGTTTCAGGTATCCGTGGTGAGATTAAGAGGGCTTTGGCTCAACCTGAAGGTGAATTCCGTGCCTCTTTTGAAGATAAGATTAAAATGTCAGATACAATTATCTTAAGAACTTGGTACCCAATTAAACCTAAGAAATATTACAACCCAGTTTCATCACTTTTATTATCTGAAAAGGATAACTGGAAGGGTATGAGGTTAACAGGTGAAGTTAGAGCTGCAAATGGTGCGCTTGATCAAGCCATTGCTGATAAGGATAGTCAATATAAGAAGATTGAAAGAGAAGCTGTTCATTTCAAGCCATTGAAGGTTCCAAAGTCTGTTAGAACCAAATTACCATTTAAGGAACAAATTGCTCAGAAATTACAAAGATCATCTACTAGTTATACCGCTCAAAGAAATAGAGCAGATGGTCCATTGGCTGTTGTTTTGAGTGATGCTGAAAGAGCTCAAAGAAAATTATTAGAAACTGTCAGTGCCATCAAGAAGGAGAAGGAGTTAAAGAGAAAGTCCAAGAAGCAAGAAAAGAACGATGAAAGAATCAAGAGAATTAAGAAGGCCGAAGATGAAAAGAGTGATAAGGTCAAGGAGCAAAAGAAGGAATATTTCAGAACTCATAAAAACAAATCAAAGAATTAATTAATGAGTTGTTAAAATTTCTGTACATTTCTACCATGCATTAATAGAGACATTTAAGTGTCTAAAAAATCGTATATATACTATATAAATATTTTGAAAAAAAGTGTAATAAATTTAACTTGTGTTCAATTGTAATTCACACAAAAGAAACGAAAAAAGGAAAGATTTGGTTTGATTACCTTCATACTTGACATTAATTCTTTACCTTACTTGTATTAAATATATATGTATTAGATATAGGAAAAGCTACACAATGAAGTGATTTATCTATCAATGATTCTATCTCAGAAATAGAATTCAAAATAGTAATTTTTTTAATATACATCACTTGACCCATTAATATATTGAAATGACCTGATCAAATTAAATGTATTGAGATAACCACTTGAAACCTTCAGCGTAACCTTGTCTCATAACAATGGAACACATGAACAATTCGATTGGTCTGATACCATTACTAACTTCTCTGTTACCCTTACCAGTAGTTTGTAATAAATTCAAAGCGTTCTTGACTTCGTTTTCACTGACAGCCTTTGGAGAATCAATCTTGTTACCCAAAACTAAGAAAGGAACAGACTTTAATTCAGGCATGGCTAAAAGAGAGTCCAATTCTTCCTTTGATTCTGCAAATCTTTCTGGATCAGCAACATCAATTAAATAAACAATCCCATTAACTTCAGGGAAGTAGTCCTTCCATAATCTTCTAGCTTGTTGATGTCCACCTAAATCAAACGTGGTGAATCTGACGTTACCAATAGCCAATTCTTCAGAAGTTGGATGTAAGGTTGGTTGTAAAGTTGCCATTCTGTCGTTTTTCAACATATGTAAGAGGGTGGTTTTACCAGCGTTATCTAACCCAAGAAAGAGAAGTTTGGCGTGCTTGTTCCAAAGCCCCAATGAAGCTAACATATCTTGAACCCAATCAAAAATCCACATGATAAACAGTAAATTAGTTAAGAAATTGAAGGGGGTTTTCGAAACTAAAAATTGGCCACATCAAAATTTAAATAACAGCAGTACCATATGAAAGGTTACGCAGCCCCGCAACATAAAATTGGGAAAAACGGGGGTTTATGCTAGTATAAAGTACTAAGGTACGTAGCCAGGAATTAGGAGAAGGCAATGGTTAAAATAGAAAGTTTGTAAGACTATTACACTAGGAGATAATGCAGTTATTTATACGATGCTCAGCAAACTTTTTTAAGAAAAACCATAAATTAGGGGAATTCTTTCACCAATACAGTAACAACTTGCTTGTGGATGTAGTGGAGCAGTACTAAAGCAATAGAGGTTGCAAAAGGATAAAAATCAAAGATTATTTTATTTTCACATGGTTTTATCGCAATTTGACTATATCTTATTTTTACTTCTTGAAAGTGCTTTCAAAGGCTATTGACTTTTTAAGTTGTAATCAGTTAGTTTGTATTAACCGTTTTGTATTAAAAAACGCGATATAACGGCACAATATTTAGATTTGTAACCTCGTTTAATTTTGTTCAGGATAATTTCAGTTTAACCGATAGTTATATCAAATGAGAGTACTAAAAAGACTGCTAAATTTATTTAAAATAGGGATCCATTACTTTAATATTGGACTAACTGGAGTAGGGATTTATAAAATTAATTATCGGATTAATTGATGCAAAATGTAAAAGCAAATATAATTTATAAACCTAGCTCAATTGATTAACAATACCCATAATAATTCTGTTAATTAATGTCTTTCAACCCTATATCTCTCAAAAAACACTTCAAATCAATCAAATTTCCAATATCAGTAAATAAGTTCAAAAATACAAAATAGAAAATATAGCATAACTTTTGCAAGAATAACGTTACAAGTTTGTATATTTGCCCATTACATCTCAAATGATTCTAGCTACAGGATTATAATAAATTCAACCTCATTATCACGCGTTTAACAGATGTGATTACGTAATATACCTGCTATTTGATTCGCGACCATTTTCAAAATTACTATTGATGTTTTCATGTGTCCTCTTCTTCTCAAGCCATGAAGTTGGACATCAAAGAGGTCTCCACCCAGAGAACTAACAGAGTCAAGGCTGTTGATTTTCACCCAACTGAGCCATGGTATTTATCCACGTTGTACTCAGGAAAGGCTGAGATCTACAACTATACCACTAACACACGCGTCAGGACGTTCGATGTTACCAACATGCCAGTTAGAACAGGGAAGTTCGTGTCTAGGAAGAACTGGGTTGTCTTAGGGTCTGATGATTTTCATATCCGTGTTTACGACTACAACACTGGTGAAAAAGTGGCTCAATTCGAAGCCCATAACGATTACATTAGATCGATTGCAATTCACCCAACGAGACCACTCATTTTAACATCCTCTGACGATTACACCATCAAATTATGGAACTGGGACGAAGGTTGGAAGTGTCAACAAACTTTCACCGGACATAACCATTATGTCATGAGTGTAGCATTTAATCCAAAGGATTTAAACACATTTGCTTCAGCCTGTTTGGACAAATGTATCAAAGTTTGGTCATTGGGGTCTCCTACTCCTAACTTTACCATTTTTGCAGAACATTCTAAGGGTTTTAATTACATTGATTACTACCCACATGGTGATAAACCTTATTTGATCACAGGTTCTGATGACAAAACAGCCACTGTTTGGGATTATCAAACAAAATCAACGGTTGCCAAATTGGAAGCTCACGTTGCCAATGTTTCCTTTGCTATTTTCCACCCTGAATTGCCATTAATTATCACTGGTTCTGAAGATTCCACTATTAAGATTTGGAACTCCAACACTTATAAATTAGAAAAGTCAATTAATTATAGAATGGAAAGAGCTTGGTGCGTCTCTACTAAAAAGGGTACATCACTCTTGGCTTTAGGTTTCGACACTGGTAATATGATTGTTCAATTATCTGATGATAAGCCACTTCTTTCTATGGACCCTATGGGGAAGATCATTTGGTGTAAACATAACGAAGTCTTACATTCTGCTATTAAATCTAATGATTTCACAGAAATTGAAGATGGTCAAACAATTGCATTGCCTCAAAAGGAATTGGGTAATGTGGAAGTTTTCCCAACTAGTCTTGTCCATTCACCAAATGGTAGATTTGTTTCTGTTACTGGTGATGATGAATATATCATTTACACTGCTCTTGCTTGGAGGAATAAAACTTTTGGTTCAGCCTTAGATTTTGTTTGGGGTGCTGATTCAAACTATTATGCTATTAGAGAATCTAAATCAAGTGTTAAGGTATTCAAGAATTTTAAAGAAAATAACATTGTCCCATTAGTTTATTCAGCTGAAAAGATTTTTGGTGGGGCATTGTTAACTGTTAAATCAGAGGGGTTTGTTAGTTTTTATGATTGGGAAACTTGTGAATTGGTTAGAAGAGTCAATGTTGATGCTGATGATGTCATCTGGTCAGAATCTGGTGAATTAGTTTTAATTATTTCAAACAATGAAGCTTATGCACTCAGTTTTTCAAGAGATATTTTCCTTGAATCTATGCAAAACGGTGAAATTGATGCTGAAGAAGGTGTCGAATCATGTATGGATGTCCTTTATCAAATAGAAGATGAAATTTTATCTGGTAAATGGGTTGGTGATGTTTTCATTTATACATCTCAAGCTAACCGTCTTAATTACCTCGTTGGTGGTTCTACTTATAACTTGGCCCATTTTGATAGCCAAATGTATCTATTAGGTTATATGCAAAGGGATAATAAGGTTTACATCTGTGATAAGGATATGAACGTTTCTGGTTATTCATTATCATTAGCTGTTTTAGAATATGAAACTGTTGTTATGCGTGGTGATATTGAATTAGCTGATGAATTAATTCAAAATATTCCAGAATCAGAATACACCAAGATTTCACGTTTCTTAGAAAAGCAAGGTTATAAGGAAAAGGCATTAGAATTATCACAAGATAATGATCAAAAATTTGATTTAGCACTTGATGTTTTAGATTTAGATTTAGCTAAAGAAATTGCAGAAGAAGATGATAATAATTACAAATGGAAGAAATTGGGTGATTTATCATTAACTCATTTCAAATTTTCACTTGCAATTGATTGTTTTAAACATGCACAGGATTATCAAACACTTTTGTTAATTTTAACATCACTCAATGACCAAGATGGTTTAAAGGAATTGTCATCATTAGCTAAGGAAAAGGGACAATTTAACACCGCTTGGGCTGCATCATGGGCTGCCGGTGACAAGGAAGGTTGTTTAGAATTGTTAAAGGATACCAACAAATGGACTGAAGCTTCTCTTTTAGCTAGAAATTTTGGTCTTACGGGTTTAGACGAGGTTGTTGAAAGTTGGAAGAAGGATTTAGAATCTCAAGACATGATAAAATTGGCTAAGAGAATCATAACTCCTGAATCAACTGTTGCTACACCAACTCCAATTCAAAAGCAACAACCTATTCCAGTTTCAGCTCCAGTCCAAGAACAACCAGCTGAAATTCAAGTAAAGGACGAAGAACCTGTTGAAGAACCTGTTGAAGAGATAGAAGAAGAAGAAGAAGAAGAAGACGATTTCCAAGAAGCATCAGCAGAACCAGATTTTGTTTGATCGTGATGGATAGGTGTCTGGATATCAATGCCAATTAGATTAATATTTATACTTGTATTTTTGTAAAAAGAATACCATCAAAACGTTTGAAACTTTATCAGTAAGTTTGAGTTCCTATTGTCTTGGCAATTTTTCATATAAATAGGTTTGACAGTTACGGCTATTTTCTAATGTAATTTAAATTGAATCAATTGGCTAGGAGAAGTCACAAAATTCGGAGTTGTTTCACCATTACAGGCATTATTATTCCCCTTTTCCCCACTTTTAGTACTGTTTAGGTTTAAAAAAACTGATATAACTTCCAAGGTTGCTCATGAAAAAAAGGAAATTAGTACTATGATGGTCATATTTTGCACTAATATAAAACAAGGGCAAGTCCCTATTTATGGATGTAACAACCGTTGAATTCTAATTACCATTTAATAGAATAGAATAGAATAATAAAGATGCCAGATTGGTTTGCTTATGGGAATATTTCTGATATAACTCTTCTTGATGAAGAAGTTGATGATGCTTTCAAAGTCTGTGTCTTACAAGGTTACGCTGACGCTGCTTCTAGTTTTTCTGGTGGTACAGGTACTCGTATTGGGTCTGTGTTTGTCATTTTAATTGTGTCAACATTTGTCACCTTATTACCAATTTTAATGCAAAAGTTTAAGTGGAATATGCCTGTTTATGTTTACTTGTTTGCTAGATTCTTCGGTGCTGGTGTTATTATTGCAACTGCCTTTGTCCATTTATTAGATCCTGCTTATGAAGAAATTGGTGGTTTATCCTGTGTTGGTGGTTGGGGTCATTGGGCTGATTACGCTTGGGTCCCAGCCTTGATTTTGGTCAGTGTCTTTACTATGTTTTTCATTGACCTTGCTTCTGAAGTTTACGTGGAAAGAAAATATGGTATCAGTCCTGATCTGCCAGATATCCAAAAAATGCTTACTGGTTTCCAAGGTGTAGATGATATTGAAGAAACGGAACAAATTGAAACCTGTCAAAACGATTGTTGTGATGAAATTCTTGAAAAGGGTAGTAATGGCGAATATGCAGCTACTGTTGTTTCTTTAGAAAGTGTTGTTCAATTCCAAACACAATTTGCTGCTTTCCTTGTTTTAGAATTGGGTATTATTTTCCATTCTGTTATTATTGGTTTGAATTTAGGTTCAACTGATTATGATGAATTCAAAACCCTTTACATTGTTTTAGTTTTCCATCAAAGTTTTGAAGGTTTAGGTATTGGTGCTAGATTAAGTGCTATTCCATGGCCAAAGGCCAAACCAGAGTGGATCAAATATGCCCTTTGTATTGCTTATGGTTTAGTCACTCCAATTTCCGTGGCCATTGGTATCGGTGTGAGAGAAACTTACGCTGCTGGTTCTTTCACTGCTTCTATTGTTTCTGGTGTTTTGGATTCTCTTTCTTGTGGGATTCTTATCTACACTGGTATGATTGAATTATTAGCCAGAGATTTCATCTTTAACAAAACTGCTAGAAAAAACTTGAAATTATTAATCTTCAGTTGTTTCTGTTTATGTTTAGGTGCTGGTATTATGGCTTTAATTGGTAAGTGGGCTTAAATGAAATCTCAATCTTTTGTCTATACTTAATTTTATAAACTTTTTCCTAAAAAATAATAATAAGTAATAATAAAAGTTTTTTAATTTTGAAAATGAGCATTAAAATGCTCAGCATTTATTATTATTGATCATTTACTTTTAAAAAATTTATATATGTAGTTTTCTATTTAACAGGAGGAGCAGAAAAAACTTCAACTTTATCTAATTCAAATTCTCTTTTACCAAGACAAATAAAATATAATTCTTTAGATTCTTGTCTACAGGCAGTTGGTTTAAATCTTAATACCTTTTTAAATGCCCTTCTTAATCTCCCTTCCAAGACTTTGTCATGTGACCCACTAAAGAATTTCATTACTAAAGACCCATTCTTTTTTAATAAATCACAAGCGGTAATAAGAGCAGCATCGCATAAATCGATTGACATGGCATGATCTTTAATAGCCACACCTGTGGTATTCGCCATCCTATGGTGAGGTTTGTTAGTAGTGTTCATATGAAAGCCGGTAGTTTGAATAAAAGGTACATACATATCACTGACAATAACATCGATGGGGTATTTGAATTTATTTGATGAAATATCGAGTTTATCAAGAGATGGGAGAGCAGTTTCTGATGCTGAATTTGGCATTACCTTTTTAGAAATTGATAAATTATTCAGTACTTCTTCAATTTGCTTTATTTCTTTACTAACACCTTTTTCATATAAAATTTGATGTTGTTGCTGATCAATTACTGATGTATTATTAATTAATTCAATTTCACCAGTATTTGGATTCTCTAATTCTAATTTACCCTCATTCTCTCCCAAAAGTTCTTGCTTCCTTTTTTCCAATTGGGAAAACAGGAAAGTTTCTCTAATAAGTTTATGCGTTAACTTACTAAGAATGTTCCCTTGGATAGAAGTAACTCCCATTGGAGGATCATATGGTAAAATATCAACACCAACTATAGTCGAACCCTTTTTACAACGATCCAAAGCAACTTGATTCCAAGCACCTGGAGCTGCACCTAAATCTAATACATTGGTATTTGATTTTTTGTCAAATAGTTTGAACTTGTCATCGATCTGTAATAACTTAAATGCAGCTCTCGACTTGTAATTTCTAAGCTTGGCTTCTCTTGTGAAATAATCATTTTCCTGACGATTAAGCCAACGCAAAGAAGATGCACTTGATTTAAATCGCACAAACACTAGTCGAACACTAGCTCTTTCCATTTACTTAATAACTATTGATAAGCTTGTCAGATTTACAAACTTTACTGTTTCAAATAAAAAAAAATAATATTACATAAGCAAGCAAATAAAAACATGTCACGTGCGTGTATAGAGGGTTTAAAATAATTTTATTTTTGAAAGTGAGGGTTAGACGCAAGCGAAAAAAAATATAAATGAAAAATTAATTTTTTCACAAAGTAAAGAAACATTAGACCTCTTCTTTTCTTATCTATCGCCCATTCCACTCGGAAATACCTACATAGGAAGATGTCTAAGATCACCACCTCCCACGTTAGAGAGAACGTTCAAAAGTTATTGAAGTACTCCAACGAAGAAAAGAAGAGAAACTTCTTGGAAACCGTTGAATTACAAGTCGGTTTAAAGAACTACGATCCACAAAGAGACAAGCGTTTCTCTGGTTCCCTTAAGTTACCAGTTGTCCCAAGACCAAACATGACCATCTGTGTTTTTGGTGATGCTTTCGATGTTGACAGAGCTAAGGGTTGTGGTTGTGACGCCATGTCTGTTGATGACTTAAAGAAGCTTAACAAGAACAAGAAGCTTATTAAGAAGTTAGCCAAGAAGTACAATGCTTTCATTGCTTCTGAAACTTTAATTAAGCAAGTTCCAAGATTATTAGGTCCTCAATTATCTAAGGCTGGTAAGTTCCCAACCCCAGTTTCCCATTCTGATGATTTATACACCAAGATTACTGAAGTTAGATCTACCATCAAGTTCCAATTAAAGAAGGTTTTATGTTTAGCCGTCGCTGTTGGTCACGTTGAAATGGAAGAAGATGCTTTAGTTTCCCAATTATTAATGTCCATTAACTTCTTGGTTTCCTTATTAAAGAAGAACTGGCAAAACATTGGTTCCTTGGTCATCAAGTCCTCTATGGGTCCAGCTTTCAGATTGTACTAAGTGTGTCTCTGAGACTAGTTTTTTATAGTATGTAATTTATATTTATATATCCTAAAATACAATATCTTAATGCAAAACTTGATTTATAAAATTATCACTTTTAAATTACTTTTTGTTCCCCAAGGGATAGATTAGTGAGATTTTCAACTCCTTTATACCATGAAAAGAGAATTGATTGTGTTATCAGATGATGACTCTGATATAGAATCTAATGTCAAGTCGATTGAATTTGGGGATGAAAAAACAAAAATTAAGAAAGTCAAATTAACTGCAGCTGAAGAGAGAAGATTAATGATGGTAAAGGCATTAGATCGAAGATTGGGGAAAGGTGAAGAAACATCAATTACTGATTCCAAAATGAATTATACCAAAACAAATGCTGATTCTTCTACAAAAGAAGAAGCGAGAAATGGCGAATCAATATCAGAATCTATTATAATAGATTCAAGTTCAAGTTCAAGTTCAAGTTCAAGTTCAAGTTCAAGTTCAAGTTCAAGTTCTCAATCTGAATCTGAATCAGGTGACGAAGCTGAAAAAATACCCCCACAAATACAATCTAGCAAATCACCAATTCGTTTATTTACCAACTCTTCATGCCCTCCTAGTGCTAATATTGATACATTAAGTATGGATACATTGTTAGGGTCTCCCATACTATCTGATTCTTATCAATTTAATTTTTTGATTGATATGGAATTTGTTACTGGGTTTATTCACCCATCTGCTAAACCACATTTTACTACGATTAATCAACAGGGAGAATTTCTTAATATTCCTGATCATTTATGGGAAAAATATCAAATTCATTCAATCGATGCTTCTAAACTACTAAAGAAATATGGTTCACATCATTCTAAAATGATGATCAATTTTTTCAGTGATAAAACATGTCAAATTGTTATACATACGATGAATTTAACACAAGCTGATTATATATTACAAACACAAATGGCATATGTTTCACCAAAATTGAAATTTAATCCAAAATGTACAAATGATATTAGAGGAGATATTACATTAAAGGATACTGGTATTGCATTTAAGAGAGATTTGTTAACGTACTTAGCAAAGTATGACGATTCTGATTTAAAAGATTTAATTTCAAAATTAACTAAATATGATTTCTCTCCTATTGATGTTATTTTTATTGGTTCAGCTCCTGGGGAGTATGAATACCATGATAAGGAAGCATTGAAGCTTCCATCATCACCATCTGCATTTGGTTATCCAAGGTTATGGCAAATTATTCAACAGAATGATTTAGCATCATTAGACGGTCAATTCGTTGCACAAACTAGTTCAATTTCAGGGCCATTTGATTTCCAGAGAAATATATTTGTCCATTTATTAACATCATGTGTTGAAAAGGGATATCCATTTCCTAAACGTAATGATTATTCATATAAAAGTGGGAAATTAAAAGTGGAACCAATAATTGTTTGGCCAACAATTGAAGAAGTTTTAAATGCAAATGGGAGTGAGCAAAGTGGACGTGCTTTATTTTATACAAATGAGGGGAAATGGGTTGGTTATTCTCGTCAAGCTGAATCTATAAGTCCTTATTTTCATAAATGGTCAAATCCTAACAATATAACAGGTAGGGGATCAATTTCACCACATTGTAAAACTTATTGTTTAAGTGAAGATAGGTTCAAATCTATTAAATGGTTTATTTTAACAAGTGCCAATATATCTGGACATGCATGGGGTAAACCGGGTAAATTCAATCGTGAGGCTCCATCATTGTTAAAATGTGAAATTGGATCTTTTGAAACAGGTATTATGATTGTTCCATCAAGGTTAAATATGTATGAAAAGGGATCTAAATTAGTCCCTGTTTATGGTAAAGATTCTCTAGATCAGACTGTTGGTGGTAATAACAATGATATTCCTATTAGATTACCTTATTATTTACCATTGATAAAATATTCAAAGAATGAAAAACCTTGGGCAAGACCTAGCATTGAAAGATATTTTCAGTGAACAATATCGTACTTTATTATAGTGTCCAATGCTTTTATAAATGGTTATATTTTAAAAATTGAATTATTTTTAGGTATGTATATATGAGAATTATGACGTAAGATTTTGCTAAACTCATGAGCACAACATTATTTGTGTTGTAACATTAGACAATTGGATACTATGTAAGCTATAATAAAAAAATTAGGTTGATAACTATCCAGCTCGCATAGGCAATTTGTAAGAAAACTAACCATAAACATAAATGTAATAAAGAAAGATATGTTGTTGGTATTGAAAGAAACATTTGGGGTCTCCAAACATTGATATTTATTTTCAAGCCTTCATTTATAAAGGGGAAAGTATGTCACATGTCTTATTTTGGTTCAAATTGCATCGCCCTAGCAGAATAGAAGCAAACAAAATGTATTTTAAGTAAAAATAGAATATAGGGCACCGATTGAATAGATACTTAACTTCACAAATGATGAAATTTCAATTTTATGAAATATGAAAAATGGCTAGAAACACCCAATTCCAAGTATATAAGCTCATATAAGTATTGAAGCAGCAACGCAAATACAGATTAAATTATAAGATATAAAAATCTA
Organism: Saturnispora sanitii; assembly: GCA_030563185.1. Lineage (NCBI taxonomy): Eukaryota > Fungi > Ascomycota > Pichiomycetes > Pichiales > Pichiaceae > Saturnispora > Saturnispora sanitii. The sequence continues at coordinate 100,316 of JAKUBF010000010.1, read as the reverse complement.
TTAAAAAATATTTGAACCCAATTATCTAACTGTCTTAGCTTGAGCAACACCAGTATTGAAACAACTGTTACAACAACAACCAAAACAAAGACCAATAACTGATTTACCATCAGGTAAATCTAAAACCTGAAGCCAATTAGTAGTCCAAAATGCATGACATTGTGATTCTTCAGGTTGATAACCCCTTGGTTTTCTAATATTTGGTTCAGTTTGTTTCTTTGGTTGATCTGATATGACATTTTCTTCAATTTGTTCCTTATTTTCTTCAGAATCACCACTATTTTCACATTCCTCGTTAGTGTCAGCTTCTTCTTCAAATTGAGTCTTTTCTGTAGTTTCTTGTGGTTGTTCTTGTTCAGATCCCCTTGATGGAATAGAACTTTGTGCATCAATGAATACCGTTTCGCCTGTAGTTGAAAGGGATGAAACTGAACCAGATCGTTGAAATGCCATTTTTATGTTAAATTTCTCCTTTTATGCAAATGAATATCAAGTGGAAAAAATAGTGCAACCAGTTAAAAGGTGAATATTCAATGACAAAAAGAATTTATCTGATAAAATTATCGATTAATGTTGAAATTTTAAAAACAGTGAGATCATATTTTGAAGATCCAGGTCACGTGACACACACATACAATATTTAATGTTTTTAAATTATGTAGAAAGTGACAATGGTCAACAATAATCAATTAGCACCACTGACTTATTAGACAAAGGATGACACTATACGGTTGATGACCTTAGCATTTTGATTTAAAAGAATTAAAAAATTTAAGAAAACCAAAGTAGTCCATTTATTTTTTTAAAAAAAAACAGAATTGATTAAAAATATTAAACTGTTTAATATTATACATTTTAATTAAAAGTATCCCTATGTTTGCTACATACATATATACATATATAAATATTATGAGATAAAAACCTGCTGAGCATTATTGTTAAACTTTATTTCCCAATTGGGGAATTTTATAAAAAAAATTTTAAACCATTTAATTTTTTTTTCATTTCTACTCTTACAAATCTAAAATATAATGGGGCTCCATCCAGAACCAAAGAAGTGGAAGGCACCAAAGGGTCCAAAAAATACACCACATAAAGATAAGAATCCATTAGGTCTTGGTAGAACAATTAGAGCTGCTAAACAAGCTAAAAATGAAGTTTATTATTTACCTGATGGTCAAATGAGATTCACTACTGATAAACATGAAGCATCATGGGTTAAGATGAGATCAGTTGTTCAAGAAAATGCATTAGATGAATTTTTAAATACTGCACAATTAGCTGATACAGATTTCACAGCTGAAAAACATGCATCTGTTAAAATTATTAGAGTTAATAATCAAGCTGTTGAAACAGGTAATTATAACCCATATTTATTAACAACTGAAGAAGAAGCTAAGAAATTTAAAGTTCAACAAGAACACATTAAAGATTTAATTGTTCCAAGAAGACCAAAATGGGATAAATATACAACTAAATATGAATTAGAAAGAATGGAATCTGATGCATTTTTAGAATGGAGAAGACATTTAGCTACATTAACAGAAGATCATGATTTATTATTAACCCCATTTGAAAGAAATATTATGGTTTGGAAGCAACTTTGGCGTGTTGTTGAAAGATCAGATTTAATTGTTCAAATTGTTGATGCTAGAAATCCATTACTTTTTAGATCAACAGATTTAGAAAAATACGTTAAGGAATTAAACCCATTAAAGAGAAATTTATTATTGGTTAATAAAGCAGATTTACTTACATTTAATCAAAGATTAGCTTGGGCAAAATATTTTGAAGCTCATGGAATTAAGTATACATTTTTCTCTGCTGCTAAAGCTAATGAAATTTTAGAAAAGCAAAAGGAAGAAGAAGCTGCTATTAAACGTTATCAGGATGCTCATCCAGGTGAAACTTTACCACCACCTGTTGCTGCTGAAACTAAACAAAAGAAAAAGAAAAAGACCAAGATCAGAGCCTTTTCCGATGAAGATTTAGAAGATTTTGATTTAAATGAACTTGATGAAGATGAAAGAGAAGAATTCCTTAAATTACAAAGAGAATTAGATGAATTAGAGGGCAACATGGATGATTTAGACATGGATGAAGATGATGAAGATGATGATGAAGAATTCGAAACTGATTCAGATTTTAATTTCTCAGAAGAAGAACCAGAAGATCAAAGATTACGTTCCATGACACACATTGCCACCGTTGGTGAATTAGAAGCATTGCTTCTTCGTTCCGCTCCTGCCCCACTTACACCAGCACCAGAAGGTCAACCACCTCGTGTTCAAATTGGTCTTGTTGGGTATCCAAACGTTGGTAAATCTTCCACTATTAATGCACTTGTGGGTTCTAAAATGGTTTCTGTTTCCTCAACACCTGGTAAAACTAAACATTTTCAAACTATTCTTCTTTCAGATCAAGTTATCCTTTGTGATTGTCCAGGTTTAGTTTTCCCAAATTTTGCTTACACTAATGCAGAATTAGTTTGTAATGGTGTTTTACCAATTGATCAATTAAGAGAAATCACTGGTCCTGCACAACTTGTTTCACGTAGGATCCCTAAATATTTCATCGAAGCTGTTTATGGTATTACCATTACAACTAGAGGTTTAGAAGAAGGTGGTACAGGTATCCCAACATCTCAAGAATTATTAACTGCCTATGCTAGATCAAGAGGTTTTATGACACAAGGTTTTGGTTCTGCTGATGAATCTCGTGCTGCTAGATACATTTTCAAGGATGTTGTTAATGGGAAACTTTTATTCGTTGAACCACCTCCAGGAGAAGATGGTAGAAGAGCCAATGATGAAATGGTTAGAGAATTCAACAGTGATATTTATAATTTAGCACATTTACCAGAAGCTAGACGTGATCAATTAGTTGCTGCTATTAAACAAAAAGGTATTTCCCTTAAAGATTTTAACCTTGCTACCGATGTTGATAAGTTAACTTTCTCTGGTCATATTTCAAGTGAGGATAAAGCTGCTACTAAGGCAGGTGATAGAATGCATGGTGGTAAACAAGCTGCTCTTTATAATGCCGCCGAAGATTTAGATGATGAATTTTTTAAAATGAAGGGTGTTAAGGGGGTTGTTAAAGGTCCTAACCATTTGATGAAATTAGCTGATGCCGGTGGGAAGAAACATAACAAATCAAATAAAAAGGCCAAGAGGAAAGGTAAGGCTTAATTTTAAAGTTACATAAATCATAACAAAATACACTATATACATTGGATCATTAGGTTAAAGTTAGTTGCGTTTTCTATATAATTATAAATATCATTTAAATTAAAGTAATACAAATATATGAAAAAAACATTGTTTTAATTATTCATATAGCCATGTTCTCATGCAAACGTTGATACACTTTTTATTTATTGACGAATGGTTCAAATATTATCGAAAATAAAAATATGTGAAAAATGGTATCAATGGACTTGTTCGTCAATTTATACTGATTGCTTAAATACTGGGTTGTCTCAAAAGAAAAGTGGTTCCAATGAGAAGAACAAACGTGGGTAAAATTCGAGTTTAATATAACAGTTAACAATATCAAACATCTATCTAATAAATGGATTTCAAATTTATTTGCTAAACCCAATATATATATTCCACATGGTATAAAATTGACAGAATTATAATGAATATATACTTTATTGGGAAGGATGAAGTTAGATTCAGACATATCGAAATAAAATAATTTCGAAGCTTACCTTTCAGAATCCCTCATCACCTAAAACCAATTCAACATTCTTGATCTCATTTGCTATTTCATCCAAGTTCCCTTCTAAGGATTTTAAATCCATAAACCGCCGTTCCCTTTTAGCATCTTCTGCCATACCTTGAACCATAAATTTTTGCTCTTGTAAAACCATTAATTTATCCCTTAATATTCTAATGTCCCTTTTTAAAAGGGGTGCTTTATCCTGAACAGAATTTATACCTTTGAGTTTATCCTGTTCCTCTTTTAATGAAGCCTGCTGTGCCTTTTTAAAAATTGGCAACTTTTCATGAACGAGTTCATTGATCATCAATTGTAAATTAGAAAGGATTTGTAATTCATCGCGTTTAATGAGTAGTGTTGATGAATCACCGTTAGCACTATTTTTATATTTGGTTAATATATTTATGATTTCTCTTGATAATGATTCAATTTTAGTGAACAAACCAATAATTCTAACTGAATTTTGTTTGAATTGTTCACCAACGGCAGTCAAATCTTCTCTCAACAAAGCATTTTTTAATGAAACCCACTGGTTAACAAACCTGCTAATTGCGGAATTGGTAGATGATTTTTGAGAATTGAAAATGCGTTTGTCCAAAACCAGTTTGCGACAACTTGTACATATTCTAATGGAATTTTGATCATTTGAGTCTTTTAACCTTTTAGCCAATTGACTTTCATCCATGATTTCACAAATTAAGTTAAGAGGCACAGGCATAGAACAACCTTTGGATGAATCATTACAAACACTGTGTCCACAGAGTCTACAATGATGTTTTCTTGAAAAGAACCCAAATTTTGAGGAACATTCACTACAGCTTGGTTCATCTTGGATCCATTGAACTAACGTGGATTCAAATCGACTTAATCTTACATAATAAACTATAGGACCCTGTTGAGAAATCCAATTGATAAGTTTCCCCAAACGCCTTTCAATTATTAGAGTGTCTAAATCCATTTCTTTAGAATGTAACTGTCGTAAATGTTTAAAATTATCTGTTTTATCAATACTGAATCCTAATTGTTGGATCCACTGTGGGGAATTGTCCAAACAAACTTGACAACATCTTATCCAATATCCGTTTGATTTCTGATCTTCTGTATAGGCAATTGGATCTAAATTGACATCAACACATATGGGATATTTGGGAAAATGATTCTGACAAAGCAAAAGCCCACATTTGGGACAATTGAGCTGTTTATTAATACGTTTATTGCATATGCAACAAGAAGGTGAAGAATTGAGATTAAAACGGTGAAAATGTGCCTTTGAAAGAGCATGTTTTTGTGATCCTGCCATTCTAGATGGCGTTTCAACTTGTTTAGCAACGTTTTCTTGTATTTTGGAGCCCAAAAGACGCGATTTTGGCATATACTATTTAAGTTGTTTTAAATTCAGTAACTAGATACAAAGAATAAATTTAACTTAGTATGCAAGTGGTCACGTGACACTAGAGAATGAGGATGAGAAAAATCAGAAAAAAAAAATAATAATTGTGTAGATACAAGATGGTTTTTGTTATTAACAATTGAACAAGCTATGTCTATATCAGCACAAGCGCCCTCTTTGCGATATGTGGTGATCAAGGATTTCACCTCGCGACTCAATGACGAATTGACGCTTAACAGAGGCGATTCAATCGAGCTAATCGCCGATGACAGTGAATTTGGAGACGGTTGGTATATGGGACGTAATTTGAACACGGGGCAGGTTGGTTTATACCCAAAAGTTTTCACAAGGGTTGCACCGGAAGCCGAGGAGAAGCCCGCATTGTTACGTAGCAGATCCAGGCGCACACCTACGGGTTCTCCAATTGACGTGTCCTTTTCTGCAAATGCTTCCAGTGAAAACGCTGAAAATTCCTTAAATGGGGCGGCAACTACGCCCATTACTACCAAAGATGTTCATGGGTACGTTAATGACATTGACAATGCATTGCGCGAGTTAGCAGACCAACCAGTTACTCAAGAAGTAACAAATTGGACTCCTCAAGAAGTTTCACAGTATTTCAGTCAACAAGGCTTTGATATGGCTACATGTGCCCGTTTTGTGCAACACAAGATTAATGGTGCAATTCTTTGTGAACTGGAGTTGGCGCATTTGAAGGAGCTTGATATTGATTCATTTGGGACAAGATATGAAGTATTCAAAGTTATTGAAAAAATGAGAAATGGAAATGTAAATGATAATTCTGATCCTGAATCTAAACAAGTGACCCCAGTGATTAACCAATCTTATGAAATGACCACTCCACAACAACAAAACTTGACTCAATCGACTCCACGTCAAAATATTGTTGACAATGACGATCTTGATAGAACACCTACTGTCCTATACAACCGATCTTCTAGAGTCCAAGTGAATAACAACAGCCAGGGTGATTTTCAAAGCCAACAATCAAACTTAATGCCAGAAAATTTACAAGCCACACCAGAACTTAATTTAGACTCTTCACAGTTTCTTTCTCCTAGGAAAGCTCCACCTGCCCCTTCTTATCCAAGTCCTGTTGCTGAATATCCAATGAAATTTGGGTTGAATTCACCTGAAAAGGAAGACAGAGTCAGATCATCATTATTAGTTCCTAATATTAATACTAATACTGGTAATTCTCCACATAGTAGAAACTCAAGTGCTTCTTCTATATACATGGAATCAAATAATGAAATGAACATGGACAAATCTTTACCATTGCCTCCTAATATGGACATAATGACACCAGCTAACAATATAGCTCATCGTATCTCAGCTATTTTCCAAGGGTCTACATCTGATCTTACCAATAGCGAAGGAGTACCTTCTCCAGTTGAAAGAAGATCAGTTTCAGCTAAGGAGTTCCAAGATGCCACATCTAATTCTAAAGATTCTAAACGTGTCCAATCCACGAACACTGTTCTTTATGAAGCTATGGAAGATTCACAAACTGCAAATAGTAGTAACACATTCAAATCATTGACAGGCCGAAAACCATTAGCCAAGACTCAAACTTCTGCATTCCAAGAGGGGATCCAACAAATTTCCGTTCAAGATTCTATTGCAACATCTAGTTATTCTGGGTGGATGTATAAAAGGGGGTCTTCAACTATTGGTTCATGGAAACAACGTTTTTTCACTTTACATAAAACACGTCTTTCTTATTTTACTACATTAAAGGATACAAAGGAACGTGGATTAATTGATATAACAGGTCATCGTGTTTTACCTGCTAATGATACAGAGGATAAACTTAATGCTATGTATGCAGCATCTGCTGGTTATGGTCGTTTCATGTTTAAATTGGTCCCACCAGCACCTGGTGCTAGAATGGGGTTAACGTTCACTCAACAAAAAGTCCATTATTTTGCAGTTGAAACTAGAGAAGAAATGCGACAATGGATGGCAGAATTGATGAAATCAACAATTGAAATTGATGAAACTGTACCAGTTATTTCATCATGTGTTACACCAACAATCCCCCTTCAAAAGGCTCAAGAGCTAATGGCTATAGCTAGGGAAAAGGGTCAAGAAAATTTAGAAAAATTACAAAAGGAAAGACAAAATGCCCAACAGTCTTTGGATCAATTACCACAATTAGGTCAACTGACTTTATCAGAGGCAATTAATGCCAATTCTATGAGAATGAGTGCTAACTTGGATGGAAGTAGTGCTGAAAGTCTGATGAATAATAATAATAACACTCCTAATGGATCAATTCCACGTACAATTGGTGTCAAAAGTGGGTTATCAGGAGTTACCAGTGGATCAAGTAACAGTAATCTTCCAAACACCAATAGTGGTACTAGCACACCTAGACAAGCTTCATTGAGAGCTCATGCTGCTCCGCCAATCATCACAAGATTGGATGGTACCACGGAAGATGATGACTTAGAACAACCTCAACACCCAGGCTTTGGAAGAACCAACAGTTTTAGAAGAGTTTTGTCTCTTAGAAGAAATAGAGAGTAATCAGGGTTTGAAAGTGTGTTCATTAGTTTAGTTGTATATGTATTTGTTTGTTTTCTTTTTCTTTTCCATGGTGATGATGATTTCAATATCAGAATTTTCCATACTTATGTATATGCGTATTATACGTGTTATTTTATAATTATAATTGCTGTTAAATTTTAAATTTTTTAAAAATCTCAAATTTATGACCTCCATTGCTGAGCATTTTTGAACGCGTAATATTTATTGTTTTAGACGCGAAATATGCCCAATTGGTGATAATTAAATTAATTTATTTAGGCAGACTTTTCATTAAGTGTTGAATTTTAAAGAGGGTTTTGAGAGTCACAGATAAGATATAAGCTTTTCATACTTTGCAATCAGACTCACCAAACAAACTAAACACATTTTTATTAATTCAAAACATGATTACATCTTCCACACAGGAACCGAAATTGGAACTGCAACCTTCTCCCATAAATGAATCCAATGAGGAGTCAATAATTACACAAAAGATCATTCAAAGAGGTGAGATTGCCAAGATGACTAGACAGCTGAAGGAAAAGCTCTTTAAAGCTGGACTGAAAGTTAAGGACCAAAACTTGCCAAATAGGTCTTCCTCTTCTTCTATGAATCCCACATCCACGATATCCAATGATATCACTAAGGACATTTCTGCAACAGCCATTAACAATATCAACATAGCCAATGCTAGAAGCACACCTCTTAAGATGTCTACAATGAACAGCGAAAAAACACCAATTGTTTCACCAACTAAGAGACGTAATGGGAGTTTCACAGATTTGGATAGTTCACCGGTTAAAAGACAGATGATGCTGAACTCATCGCCATTATTTTCCAATACTAGTCCTTATTCTACTAAATCACTGTTACAAACCCCACAATCAATGTCTCATTTACAACAACAGCAACAACAACAACAACAACAACAACAACAACAACAACAAAGTTCAATTGTTAGACAAACTACCCATTCAAATACCAACGGTTCAGTGTCTTCTAATGCATCACCTGTGCCATTGCAAGTTCCAAGTACACCTCCACCGACATTTGCCTCTGTTACTTCTAATGAAACTAATGAAAATCTTTTATCTACACCAAAGGCTAAATATCAAATGAGGACAGATGAAGGACCAGATTTACTCCTTTATTTACTCAAATCACCTGCACATCAAACACCTGGTAGAAACATTCCAGCAACACCTAAACCATTGACACAACTATCGAATTCCAATGATCTTTCAGTCAATTTATTTGGTGATAATCAAAGATCAACAAGCAATAACAGCAACAATAACAGCAACAATAACAGCAACAATACATTAAATGTCCCATCTTCTGCGAATGCTGGTGTAACATTTTCACCAAACTTGATGGCAAGTGGTCAAAGGTGCCCTCAAACGCCAAATTCAGCCCAAATAAATCTTTTAGGAACACCACTTAATAAATTTCAAACCCCAATGACTCCTAATAGACTCAGGGGTACACCAGGTTTCATATTAACGGATTTTATTAACTTTTCTCCAAATGTTCAAAGAACACCAGATTTATCAAATCATATGAACGGCTCTCATAATGATTTTAGTAGACCTTGATTACGCTCTCTCTCTCATTATTTCTTACATCTCTGTTTATTTTTTTTTTGTTTACATCTGTTTATCTATCTATTCTAACGTTATTAATCATACTATTATAACAGTCAATGAGACTGCGAATTTTATTACAAAATTAAGTTATAAAATTATTTATTATCAGGGTATTGGTTTTTGTGAATTCCTTTTGGAGAAACATTGGATTCAGAATTAAATGGTTTAGATATTGAACTATCAATAATAGTTGAATTGGAATACGGAGATTTGTTAGGTGGAATATGTAAAACAGGTGCCTGTAATGACTGTAATCGTTGTGATGGATGCAGTTTCATTTGAACTGCTCCCTCTGCTGATGGTGGTGGTGGTGGTGGCTGTGAAACATATGTTCCATCTTGATACACGGGGTTAATGACAGATGGTGACATTTGTGGAATACCATAATTATAACTGAAAAATGGACCTAAATATTGTTGAACTTGTGGGGCTGGGATTGGCATTGAATAAGAATTTGGTTGCTCATATGGAATATTTGTACTACCTACTGTTGAAGGTTGAGAATCTAATTTGTTCCAAATATAATTTCTTAATTCAATAAGAAAATTTAAAACATCCCTTAATTCAGTTGGGATTACATAAATTAAATGTTCCATTGCATGAAAAGCTGTATTAATAACAAATCTTCTAATATCACCTGAACTATGATCATAATTGATTAATTCTGATGGTAAATAAAAATTCAAAACTTCAGTTGGTAAAGTCTTCATATTCACTACTTTATTAGGAAAGGCAAATATATCTTTCATAAGTAAAAACATATATTGAAATGGATAAGTATTTTTAGCAAACCATGTGAATTGTTTCAATGAAATTGGTGTGTTAACTTTATCCTTTGTCTCAAAGGTGAATAACATGGCAATTTGAATGGTAGTTATAGAATATTCTTGATTAGTTTTCAATGCCGTTGCAATTAATTCTATCGAGTTCTTAATATTTGTCATCATCAAATCAAGATTAGCAGGTGCTGTAACAGTTTTATTATAATGTGGATGTGAATCCGCCTCTCCTGAAAGGTGAAGTACAAAAGTACGATGAACTGCCCCCGATGCATGTGAAATTAAAAATGAAATTAACTCTTGTGAATAACTCTTACATGTTAACATTTCACCAATGATACTACCAACATCTCTATAAAGTGCCATAATGGTAACTAAAACATTTTCAGTTTTTATTTGTTTCTCTTGTTCTGATTTGAAATCAAAATTTAGACAATGAATAACTGTTTCCAAAACTAAACTTGATTTAAAATTGGCAATATTTAATAATCTAAATGGTGATAATGGCCCATTGTATTCACCAGTTGATGGGTTAAAGTCAAATTTAGATGGAAACTCTGTAGATGCATTAATTAAAATCATATGCGGTGACAAACCACATTGAATTGAAGTTGATGTATCTAAATACCTAATGAAATTCCAAACGTATCTTCTACAATCAATTTCTTGTGGTGATAAACTTTGGGAATTTTCATAATGTAATATAGGATCTCTATGAAGACCCATGAATTCTGCAAGTCTTGATAACATCGATGTAGCAGAAAACAGCCCAACATAATATGATGTACCTGTGAAATATATAATAACTGAAGATTTTAGAAAATCAAATGTTGATCTAGTGTTTAACCCACAAACAATCTTGATTTTTTCATAACAATTGAAAATCTTGGCACTTTCATTTGCTAAACTAGCTGCTCTTTTTGGTTCATGTTCGTTAAATCTATGAGCAGATTTTGTTGCAAATAACATTGATAATAAAATTAATGCAAAATTAACATCAAATACTGGTTGCTCTATTGAATCTAGATTTTCCCAAAATTTCACATACTTATGATGTATTTCATCTCTATCTAAAATAGGAATCAATGGATGAATCGCGTACCAATAATAAGACAATGATAAATCAAATTCAGCTTTCTTTGGGAATGAATTAATGATATCCAATGATGAAACATCTAACCCGTTGTTATCATGATTGAAAACATCAGGTTTGGGTATATACGAAGCCAACTTGAATAACAACATCCTATTAATGGAGGGTTCTATAAACGGTTGAAACCCCCTAGAATAGTAAATAGTAGTACTTTTTGTATTGTTATCTAGCACCAACTTGGGTATTCTTTTCCTCGTCGTTTCAGGTGATGGCTTATCCTTACCCGAAGTTTCACCTGAACGTGAAACATATCTACATTCTTCTCCCATTCTTAAACAGCTAGAACAGGGCGATTTTTTGTCACATTTAATTTTATGAGTGTAACAATAGACACATGTAGTAATAACACGACGTCTTTTTATAGGAGGCATAGCAATTTAAAAGCTATTTGGGTATCAGAGTTGCACAAAAGTAAAAAAAAAGAAAAAATATTTTTTTTTTGTTAAAGCTTTAGTTAACAATGCAAACTGGTTAGAGTTGCTATATCTCGCTTTTGATGAATAAAGATAAATTAATAAAAGTTATAAAAGAAATAAGATTATCTTTAAACTAAAGTTGATATCTAAACATGACATTTTCCTTATCAGTTAAATCAGCGAATTCGACATTTTCAATATCTGGGATTTCCAAGAGACCTTCAGCTGCTAATCTGTCTCTTCTTCTGTTTTCTCTCCAATAGTTAAAATAAACCCAGCCAATGAAAAATAAAGAGAAACTGAAGCAAATAACCATGGCAATTTCACCACCTTGATACGTTGGAGCTTGAGAATCAATCATAGTTTGAGGACCAATTAAGTTACCAACACAGTACCCAATTAAATAGATGGCATTAACTGTAACCTTCTTAGTATGACCAGCAACATTAGAAGAGAAACAGGAAAGACAACAGATCATTGCAATAGGCCCAATAGAAGTTAAATAATACCCGGCTAACCTGGCCTTTGGACAATTAGTGGCAAATGCTAATAAACATGAAGAGACTAATACAATAACCATGGTGCAAAGACTACAGAATAATCTATGTTTGGCAAATTTTTGACACCATGCAAAGAAAATACAACCAACGAATTCAACACCACCCTTTGGTAACCCCATTAATAAGGATTGCTTAGAATTATAACCAAAAGTACCTTTTAATAAAATAGAACCGAAATTTGTTAAAGCACCATTTGGGATACAAGTGGTAAAGGCAATGAAGAAATAAATCCATGTGTTAATATCTAACATGGCTTCCTTAAATTGATGCATTTTGAAATGTTTATTACCAAACCCTTGTTGATTAGCCTTGATTCTTAAAACTGTTTGTTTCTTTTCAGTTTCAGTTAACCACCATGCCTTAGCTGGGACATCTGGAATATGAATCATGAATACAATCCCAATGAAAATAGTCATACAACCAGTGATAATAAAGAGAATTTTCCAACCAGCCATTGAATATGATTCACTATGAATTAAAAGACCATAACCAATGATACCGGATAAAATTTGACCAATACCATTACAAGCAACCCAAACGGCAGTTCTTAAAAATTGTTCTTCTTTTCTATACCATTGACCAGTGATAATAACCATAGCAGGTGTAACAGATGCTTCAAAAGCACCCAATAATGTTCTTAATGTGATAATACCTGGGTAAGTACTAGCAGCAGAATGAAGACATAAGATAACACCCCAAATAATAATAAAAGAGGATGCTGTTTTAGCAACTGGGAATCTTTGTAAAGCATAAGAAACAGGGAATTCAAAAACTAAATACCCAAGATAAAAGGATGAACCAACCCATGAGTACATTTTACCCTGCATATTATAATATTCCCTAAAACCCATAACTGAAGCAGAAGAATTGGAGAATTTATCCATAAATTGAAAAGCATAGACAAGACCAATAAGTGGTAAAAGACACAAATCAATTTTGCGTAATAGTTTCTTGGCATCTTTTTCAGCTAATTCTATTTCCTCTGCATCTAAGGCGAATTTCATAGCTTCATCGACATCACCAGTGATTTCAACCACGCGTCCATCAATAGACAATACATGTGAAAGAATAGCATGCGGGTCTTGGATATTATCCTTGGAAAATGTTGAATGTAACTCAACGTTAACTTGATCCTTTTCGTTAATAGAAGAACTTGACATTGCTTCGCAGAAAATGAATAGGAAGATTTCCTTCTTAAGGACGTGGAGATGGGGTTTATATAGTCAAAAAATGGATTGAGAAATGCGTAAATATACACTCCTTGATAAGCATTTATTTATGGATCAATATTGCAACAGGAATTTAGGCGAAAATAAGATAAGACGTAAACTTATTAAAAAATATATTTTAAATGTGTTTAAATGATGATTGGAAGATGAAACAAGATGGGAAATATTGATCAGACTTTTGGCTATGTGTCAATGAGAAACTAATTGGTAATTGAATAGTTCATGTTTGAGCAAATTAAAAAGGAATTTAATTAATCTTCCGGATTACGGTATTATACCACCGCCAAGACCCTTAACAATAAGCGATAAGATTTAAATAAAATTGATCTTAAAGGGTTCACAATTTTTACAACCGCAAAAATAGGACACGGATCAAATGATAAGAACACATTACCCGTAAATAACCGATCATTTAGAGATGTTACGAATTTTAAACTATTAAACAATAGATATGGATAAAATAAAATTATATCCATTTAATTTTGCTCAGAAGTTTATTATGTAGGCACAATAATTACGTCATATTCACCAAGACTGGAGTAAAGAGTAGCATAATATAATAGTAGAAGATTAAAGTACAAAAAAAGAAGGAGGTTCCTACTTATAAAAAAAAAAGGAAAAAGCAGAGTGCAGATATTCAAAAATGAATGAATTTATAATTGATATCTGAAGAGAGTGTTTTCCTTATCGGTTAAATCAGCAAATTCAATGTTTTCAATGTGTGGAATTTCTAACAAACCTTCGGCAGCTAATCTGTCTCTCTTTTTGTTTTCAGCCCAGTAGTTGTAGTATAACCAAGCGATTAAGACCATAGTGACAACGTAACAGACAACCATGGCAATTTCACCACCTCTGTATTCAGGTGCTTGAGAAGCAATGAAAGTTTGTGGACCAATTAAGTTACCAACACAGTACCCAACTAAATAGATGGCGTTAACTGTAACCTTCTTAGTGTGACCAGCAACATTAGAAGAGAAACAGGAAAGGTTACAAATCATAGTGACTGGTGAAATAGTCATTAAGTAGTAACCAGCCAATCTTGCATTTGGTGAACTCTTAGCAAAGGCAAGCATACATGATGAGACAAAGGTGACAACCATAGCAAAGAAAGAAACAGCTAATCTATGTCTAGCCCATCTGAATCTGCTACAGTATGCAAACAGAATACAACCAACCAATTCAACAGCACCACTTGGCATGTTCATTAAAAGAGACTTTTTAGAATCGTAACCAAAAGTACCCTTTAATAAAATAGCACCAAAATTAGTTAATGAACCATTTGGAATATCAGAGGCAAGGGCAATGAAGAAATAAATCCATGTGTTGATATCTAAGATGGCTTCCTTGAATTGATGCATTTTGAAGTGCTTGTTACCGAAACCTTGTTGATTAGTTTTAATTCTAAGAACAACTTGCTTCTTTTCAGTTTCATTTAACCACCAAGCTTTAGTTGGAATATCTGGGACAATTGCAAGTAAAGCAAAACCAATAAAGATGGTCATACAACCGATAACAATGAAGAGAACCTTCCAAGCTTCCATAGAGTAAGAATCAGCATGAGTGGCTAAACCATAAGCAATAGCACCACCGAGAATAGTACCAGCACCATTACAAGAAAACCAAATTGCTGTTCTTAAGAAATGTTCTTCCTTTTTGTACCATTGACCAGTAATGATAACCATAGCAGGAGTAACAGAAGATTCAAAAATACCCAAGAAAGTTCTTAAAGTGATAAAACCGGCGTAGTTAGCAGCAGCAGAATGAAGACATAAGATAACACCCCAAATAATAATGAAGGCAGATGCACACTTAACAACCGGGAATCTTTGTAAAACAGAAGAAATTGGAATTTCAAAAACCAAATAACCTAAATAAAAGGCAGAACCACACCAAGAGTACATAGTACCTTGCATATTATAGTATTCTCTTAAACCCATAACGGCAGCAGAACCAGTTGAAACTTTATCCATAAATTGGAAACAGTAAAGCAAACATAAAACTGGTAATAACCAACAATCGATTTTGAATAATAATTTTTTAGCATCTGCTTCTGTTAACTCGACACCTTCTGCTTCAATGGCAAATTTCATGGCTTCATCGACATCACCAGTGACATCGACAACTCTACCATTAACTGAAACAACATGAGAAAGAATTGCATGTGGGTCTTGGATATTATCAGCAGAGAATGTGGCTTCAAGGCCAACTTTAGTCTGATCCTTTTCAAGTGAGGATGAAGACATTTGTTTATTATATGAATATTATTCATGATAAATCAATTAATTGAAGTGTGAATTTGCTTGCTTTTTATAGAAAATAGATCAATTAGTAGATAAAGAAAGGAGAGATCCGCTGGAATTTCCTAAAAGGGTAATTTTTCACGCAGCGGATATTCACGTAATAGTTAACATAAGAAATATCTGATTATTTTTTTAATGTATTGTCAATTATGGTATGTATTAAAGATAAGATCCGATGGAACAATAAAAAACGGGTTGATGGAAGGGGGTACAATAAAATTGCTTTTTGTTTTCGATCTAACAGGATTGAATAATTGCTGATATATTTTATAAAATCTTGGCTTAGTCTTGGCGTAATCTTGGCATTATTATTGGAAATGTAATTTATTTAAACAAATACAATTTTATTTCAAAAGACAAGAACCTTTCTTCCCCCTTCCTCCTATTTTGAAACTATCACACTATTCAAAATTTAATACATGTATATGATAACAGTTCTTTATCTTTAGGATTTCCTAAAACAGAAGTACCGACAGATCATATCTGAAAACTAAAATGCGCTTTTATTTTCTTTCGCTAAATCCGTAATAGGAAGAACAATGTGAAAAATCATTTTGGGATAGGTATTTGCAGTCGATCCAACGATAAGAGAACCCTTTTGATAGTTGATAGTTGATCTTTGTTAAAAAAAACGTGTTATTTCAGTGATAACATTTAAATTTTCAGCGGATTTTTCCAGAGAAACAATAAAATTTGATTTATTAAAGATAAAATATCGGCGAAAAGTATGCTGAGATAGCTAAAGCTTAGCGTGTGTATACGTTTTTAATTGATTGTGAAGTGCTATGGTAAGCGAAGTTTAGAAATTGTGGGCCGCCATATTTTATAATGAATTTCTTGCCATGATTTATATACCTCAAACGTTATAAGAACTTAGTAACATCTTGTATTTCTGTTAATTTGAAAATCTAAACAGAAATCAAGGAGACTTACTATACAACAGATGTCTGTTCCTGTAACTGAAATATTCCTTATGATTTTTTTACCGTTAGCGGCCCGTTTCCAGGAACCAGATTTCCAATCTAAACTTGCTTATCTACTAAAGCCATCAATCGGTTAAATTACCGTATTCAGCAATGACATATTAATCCGAAACATCCCGTGTTTGATATGGACCCCCCAAAAGTTTTTGACACATTACAAGTAAAACTTTAATAAATGATGCATTTAAAACCAATCTTGGTCATGATTGAATAACTGGACATGGATAAACACAAAATGAAGAATCTCTTCAGTTGAATCATATACGGCATTGAAAAACCACAGTTTTCCAATGCCTTATGAAAAGTCTTCCTGTTCCAATTTTGACTCATTGGCAAACTTTCTTCTTTTCTACCAGCAAATGTCCCTCCATTCCACAGACATAGAAAAGGAAACCCAGGTCTCAACTGGATCCCAAGAATACGAAAAAACTGAGGTTTTGGAAGATAATCAAGTTTCAGTTAACGGGGATGTTGATGATGCCATGAAATTTGCCAAAGCTGCTGAAACTGTAACTTTGAGTGAACAAGAATCCAAGAGTTTATTATGGAAAATCGACTTGTATGTCTTACCTTTGTTCTGTTTTGTCTACTGTTTCCAATATATGGATAAAGTTACTTCTTCCAATGCAGCTATTATGGGTTTCAGAGAATACTATAATATGAAGGGGACCATGTATTCATGGGTTGGTTCATCATTTTATTTTGGGTATTTAGTCTTTGAATTCCCTGTTTCTTATGCTTTGCAAAGATTCCCAGTTGCTAAAACAGCATCCTCTTTTATTATTATTTGGGGTGTCCTTTTATGTCTTCATGCTGCTGCTCAGAATTATGCCGGTATTATTGTTTTGAGAGTTTTATTGGGTGCCTTTGAAGCTTCTGTCACACCAGCCATGGTTATTTTAACTGCTCAATGGTATAAGAACGAAGAACAATATTTAAGAACTTCTATTTGGTATTCTTTCAATGGGTTAGGTGCCATTCTTTCATCAGTTATTGCTTATGGTTTAGATATTCATACTTATTCCATTGCTAATTGGAAAATTTTGTTTATTATTACTGGGTTGATGACTATCTTTATTGGTATTGCCATCTGGTTCCATATTCCTGATGTTCCAGCAAAGGCTTGGTTTTTAAATGAAAAGGAAAGAAAACAAATTGTTTTAAGAATTAAATCTAACCAGCAAGGTTTCGGTAACAAACATTTTAAAATGCATCAATTTAAGGAAGCTATGTTAGATATTAACACATGGATTTATTTCTTTATTGCCTTTTCTAATTGTATTCCAAATGGTGCCTTAACTAATTTTGGTGCAATTTTAATGAACACAACATTCCATTATTCTCCTCATAAATCTTTATTGATGGGTCTTATTGTCGGTGCTGTTGAAATAGTTGGGTGTTTGTTATTTGGGTATGCAGTTAAATTTGTTAAACATAGATTATTGATTTCCCTCTTCGTTCTCTGTATTGTCCTTACAGCATCTTGTATGTTAGCATTTGCTCATCAAAGTCCAAACGCTAGATTGGCAGGTTATTTTCTCCTTTTCCTCATCCCAGTTGTTATGATCTGTGCATTATCCTTATTCTCTTCCAATGTCGCTGGTCATACTAAGAAAATTACCGTCAATGCCATGTACCTCATTGGTTATTGTGTTGGTAACATTGTTGGTCCACAAACTTTTGTCCCATCACAAGCACCAAATTACACAGGTGGTGAAGTTGCCATGGTTGTTTGTTACGCAGCTAACATTGTATTAGTTATGTGGTTATACTACAATTACAGATCCGAAAACATTAGAAGAGACGAATTGGCAGCTAAGGGTGAATTGATTGTCCCAGAAATGGAGAACTCTGAATTTGCTGACTTGACTGACAAGGAGAACTTGAACTTCAGATACCAATTGTAAGTTCACCAAATTTTAATAAAACAAAACAACGATCACTCTGTACAAAGTTAACATATGATGAATAAAGCTCATATAACAAAGTACTATACTAAATTAAATTTAAGGAGGATCGATATATTCCAACAATATATACCATTTCAGGTCTAGGGCATTGTATCCACTATAGACCACCACAAGCATTCAACTGTTGCTTTATTTTCTAGTCAAAACACTTTTTCCATTCAACATTTCAATTGTATTATATTCAACTATAGTCCAGCTTTTTTTTTTTACTCCAATTTCAACAATTTCCTCAATTTTGTATCATATTCAACATTGCATACACACAATAGATAACTATTTCAACATTATTATCACTTTGTTAGTTAATTCAACTTTTCTAATTATTTTTTATAGACATATAATTTTATACATGTTTTAATCAAAAAAATCAAAAAAAAATAAACTGTAATAAAAATAAAAATCCCGTTCACATCCCACGCCAGCTTTTGCGGGGAAAAGGAGTCATAAAGACAAAAGAGGGGACCTTAGAGGGTTCCTACTGCGCTTTAATATGAATACCACCCTTATTGCGCCAACGAAGCGTCTTTAATGGCCTAGAATACAAATCACAGTTTTTCCGAATTCTGTAGAGAAGTTAAAGCCAGATTTCCAATTGTTTTATTTTTTTGACACTCCGAAGGTCCGAGTTGTAAAAAACAGGCGGAGACAGTCACACATTTAACTGCACAGTTACAGTATTTAAACACCACGAAAGCTTCGGATAATAATCATAATAATAATCTATATATCTCTATACAAACATAAACTACATTTATGAACTCTATACAGTTTTCCACTAATTCTAGTTCTGACTTGGAAAAAGCTCAGGTCACACACAGGGAAAATGCTTCAACTATTGAAAACGAGATTGAACGTTTCCAGACAATTGATGAAAACGTCGATGAAGCAATGGCATTTGTAGCTGATGCAGAAGACGTTGAAATGGATGAAAAAGAGGCAAGAAGATTACTTTTGAAAATAGATCTTTATCTCCTTCCTATCGTGTCCATAATTTACTGTTTCCAATTCATGGATAAAGTAACATCTTCAAATGCTGCAATTATGGGATTTAGAGAATTTTACAATATGACTGGTGAGATGTACTCTTGGGTTGGTTCAGCATTTTATTTAGGGTATTTGTTATTTGAATTCCCATTATCATTTGCATTACAAAGATTTCCCGTTGCTAAAACGGCTGCAATTTTCATTATAATTTGGGGTGTTATTCTTTGTTTACATTCAGTTGCAACATCATACCCAGGGATCATGACTTTACGTGTTTTATTAGGAGCTTTTGAAGCTTCAGTTACTCCTGCCATGGTTCTCATTACGGGTCAATGGTATAGAAAGGAAGAACAATTCATTCGCGTGGCAATTTGGTTTTCCTTTAATGGTTTAGGGTTACTTTTATCATCAATCATTTCCTATGGGTTAGCTATTCATGCTGATTCATATTCAATTGCTGCTTGGAAAATTTTGTTTATCGTCACTGGTTTGATGACTATTACAGTTGGGTTCATCTTACTGATTCATATTCCTGATGTTCCTACTAAAGCTTGGTTTTTAACTGAAAAGGAAAGAAAACAAGTTGTATTAAGAATTAAAACTAATCAACAGGGGTTCGGTAATAAACATTTCAAATGGAATCAATTCAAGGAGGCTATTTATGAAGTTAATACATGGATTTATTTTTTCCTTGCTGTTGCTACTATGATCCCAAACGGTGCTATGACTAACTTTGGGTCCATCTTATTACACAATACCTTTAACTATTCTGCAACTGAAGCTTTATTAATGAATATGATCGGCGGTGGGGTTTATATAGTAGGATGCATTCTCTTTGCCTCATGTATTTTATGGTTCCCACATAGATTAGCCATTACTATTGTCTCTGTTCTTGTTGGTTTGGCATTTACTTGTATGTTAGCATTTGCTGATAATTCCCCAAAAGCTAGATTAGCTGGGTATTACATGTATTATATTTTACCAATTGTCATGATTTGTTCATTATCCTTATTCCAATCCAATATTGCTGGGCATACTAAGAAAATCACAGTCAATGCCATTTACCTCATTGGGTACTGTGTTGGTAATTTAATTGGTCCTCAAACTTTTATTGAAGAACAAGCACCTGAATACAATGGTGGTAGAATTGCCATGGTTGTTTGTTATGTTGCTACCATTATTTTATTATGCTGGTTATATTACAATTATTGGTCAGCTAACAAGAAGAGAGATAGAATGGAAATGGAAAAGGACGATGATTATGTTGAAGAAGTTGTTTCCAATATGGAATTTGCTGATTTGACTGATAGACAAAACCCAAAGTTTAGATATCAGTTATAGACTCCAGTTTTTTGGCAATTGTTTTTATTTTATAAATATGATTACTCCCCCATTCCCCCCTCCCTCTTATATATATATATACCTATAACCGTTATTGAGTTTATTTTAGTTTGCTTATACTCTTTTTTCGAATTATATAAATAACACAAATGAGCATTTTTAAACAAAGCTGAAATCTTAAACTGCAACTTAGAAAAAAAACACTCTATAGATAAATTCACATACTATTTTCCCAACTTTCCAAATATATACCCCCATTGGACTTAGAGCCAGATTTTTAAAATGGATGATTCATTGAAAGATTTGAAAAATATGATACCCACGGAAGAAAGAAACGAAAAACTTCCCGGAAACTCCGAATATTGCCCATATAAATTAACGAATATCAAGATACAATACCCAGATATAGAAGAAGGTGATGAAATAACGAGCATTGAATCATGGGAGAATAACATTTATCTAGGTACATCCAAAGGTGAGATAATTCATTTGTATTTAATAGACGAAGAAACGGGATACATTCAAATCTCTAGACAGTTTGTCCATTCAACAAAGAGAAATCCAATACGAAGGATAATTATTATGAGTGAAATATTTAAAGTAGGGGTTTTATTTGGGAATACCTTCACATGTATGACCTTACCTGAATTATCACCTGCTAATATTGGGAAAGTTAGAAATATCAATGAGTTATCATTTAATTTTAATGCGTTGAAACTCGATCATAACGGGTTCAATCAATTGATTAAATCCTCCAAATTCAATGATGAGATATATGTTCAATTGATAGCATTTACTAATATATCCATTAGAATATTGAGGATTTTTAAAGATAGTATAAGACTTTATAAAGAATTACCAATTGATAATGGAGGAGTTAAATTTGGGGTTCAATTAGATCAATTTGTATTCATTGGTAGGAATAATAACCAATATGAATTAATTGATTTGGAAAATTCAAAAATGACACATTTATTCCCCATAGCTACGGGTGAATTATTAGATGACACCCAAATATCAATTAAAATGGCACCTTTAAATAATGATGAAGTTTTATTAACTTCATATAATCAAAGAGGTGATTTACAAAGTGATATTATGGGTATATGCATTAACACTCGAGGTGATATCACTAGAACTACAATAACTTGGGATAAATTACCCAATCAAATATTAAACAATTATCCATTTGTTATCAGTAGTGAAAATGATAAAATTTATTTTAATTCAGTACTTGATCCAAATAATGCTTTGAAATCTATTCCAATTGCCCATAATAATTTTATTGGTCAAGTGTTTAAAATATTTAAAATGAAAGATCAAGATATGATTGAAATGGGTACTAAGGGACCATTTTTAATTAATGAAAAAGATGACAATAACTTAGATGACATGGAACGAATTACTATTGAATTTGATAAATCTAACAAGAAGAATTTTATTCAATCAAATATCATCGTTTGTGATAAAGTTAACAAACGATTTTCATTATTACAACCTATTTCTAAATATGATCGATGGTTATATTATTACAAAAATGTTGATAATAACAACCATGGATTCATTTTGGATAAACTATTGGATGAATTGAAAAACGACAAGGGGGATGAATTCTTAATAACCTTAATTGCCTTATTTTGTTTAAAATATGAAATAATTGATCAATTGTTCGAATTTTGGGTAGGGAATTATAATTTTTTAGACCCTAGGTTGTTAATATATATTATGGATTCATATGAAATTACTTTTCATTCGAGTATATGGACTTTTAATGGGATTTTTCCCCTTGTTAGAGAAGTAAAGGAAACACTCGTTAAAACTAATGAATTGATTGATTTTTACAAATTGTTTCTTTCTTCTTGTCTTACATTAGAATTTAAGGATAAGGATATTGTTAGATCTATTGAAATATCCTATTTAAGAGTGATTATCGAAGATGATAATTCTTTAGATGAATTCATTTCATCCCAAATTATCTATGGTAAAAATGAAACAATTGAAATTTTATTGTTGAATAAGAAATATTGGGCTTTAGCTAAATATTACAAAAAGGAAAAACATCATACACAATATTTATATTATTTACAAGGTTTAATAAGGGGTGGATTTCATGATGATTCATTTAATTTACCAAAGGAAAAATCAATTGAGAAGTTCATTAGATATTTATTAAATAATTGCTCTGATGATTATGAAATTTTGTGGAAATATATTGAATGGTTATTAGTTGATTATCCAAAATATGGGTTAAATGTATTATTTGATCCTAAACTTAAAAATATGGAGTTCAATGATATTCAAGTAATGAAATTGATTAAAGATACCCAATATAAATTTAAATATCTTTCAAGTATTGTTCAAAATAAAAAAGATGGTGATCAATTTATAACAGATTTAATAATTTCTTCAATTGAAAATATGATATTAAGTCAAGATTTAATTAATAATAAAATGGATGAGATTATTTCGAAGTATAAAAGATTGATGGTTTCTAAAAGGATCAAGTTTGATCAGTATTGGGAACAAGTTAAACCATCGAACCAAGATTGGGTTAAATATCACGATATGATTCTAAATAATTTTCCGAAGATCAAAGTGGGTTCCAAGCCATTAATTTTAGGTGATTTATCCAAAACTTGTTCATTGAACGTTTTGGATATTTTAAACGGTCACTATGATAAATACCCATTGATTATGATCCAGATTTATAAAAAGATGGAGCAATATGATAAAATAGTTAAGGTATTTTGTTCATTAGGTGATTATATATCAGCTGAAGATTCAACTATGGGTGATAAATCATTATTAAAAGAAATTTTTGAAGAATATTTAAAATTGGACAATTTAGATGGTGGGGAATTGATTGATAGATTTTTATTAAAATATGATGAAGAATCAAGTGAAAATTTAGATAAATTTGATTCATTTGTTACTAAAATTGACATTTTACCCGATTCATTACCTATTTTTCAATTAAAAGGGTTCTTAATTAAAAATTTAATTGATTTCAATGAAGCAAATGAAGTTATATGTCTTAAAGTTGATTTAAATAGATCAAAGTTGCATAAATTGAAAAAGTTACAGTGAAACTCTAGGGTGTATTATTAAAAGTGTATTATTTTATATAGAGAGAAAATTACATTAAGGTTATTAACCAAACAATTTGACACCGGAATCTTTGAATGTTTCCATGTTTTCATGCTGTGCGTCTTCACCATCTGCATCTGACCCATCTTCATCATCTTCATCCATGTCAACCTTCATACCCATTAAACCAGCAAATAATTGATCGATTTGATCATCATCCCAATTAAATTTCTCCCTCTTTGGCATTTCCCATTGGACAAGTGGATCTTGAGTTGTATATTTTAATTTTCTACCTTTAGTAGCCATTCTATCATAATTCTTTTGCATTTTATTTTTAGAAAGCATAAGAATTGCTTGAGAGTTTGATTGTTTTTCATCCAACTTTTTATTAATCATATCATTAAGTAATAACCTGTAGAAATCGTCATCATCATAAATGTATTCATTTGTAGATAAGGATTTATCAATGTTTGATAACCCAACAGTTGCACTATTAACTTTACCTTCATTATCAAAATTATTATTATCATCATCATCATCAGCAATTTCTTCCTTAGGTTCAACATAACCTAATGGGTTAACACCTCTTCTATTAATTTTTGTCTTCTTAACTAATCTATCTAAATCATTTAATTCATTAGTAACTTGAGATGATATACTTTGATTAATAACTTTAAATTTGGATTGGTTGAGTGCACCCATACCAGAAGCAGATTGGACTCTTTTTGACCATTTATTTAAAATAGTAGTACGTATTGGTGATTCTAAAGTGTCCAATTTTTCATTAGAAGTTATTAAATCAGATAATTTTCTCTTCTTTGGTAATGAAGGAATTGATGATTTATCCTTTATTAATGGGTTAATAGCTTTAATTCTAGCTTGAGTTAATTTTTCAATTAAAACAAGTAATTTTTCTTCAACTTGGTTAATTAATTCATTAGTTTCATCTGATGAGTTTTCCTTAAGTGATTCTTTGTCAATTGGTAATGTGTTTGTATTAATTAATGCCTTTTGAATTTTAATTCTTGAATCTAATATCTTGTCAAATTGGGAGGATTGTGTAAGAATGGTATAACCTTTAAGAGAGTCCATTTTAGCTGTATTTGAGGCACGTGAGATTGCTTGTGATTTTTCCTGTTGAATTAAATTGGATATTTGGTCACGCTTGTATTGCTCGTCTTCTGATTCCTCATCTGAACCTTCTTGATTTTCTTCTTCTTCTTCCTCTTCTTGGTCTGAATTGTCATCAGATTCAGATTGTGAATTTTCTTCATCTTCAGCTTCGGAGTCAGTAATGTCAGCAAGAATATCAGACCCCGATTCTAAACCGGTACCTTCTTCTTCTTCTTCTTCAGATCCATCTTCAGATCCATCTTCCTCCACCGCTTGAGTATCGAATAAAGCATTTCTGTCAACTTTAGAACCAACATATTTATCACCTAAGTTAATAGTTGTTTTTCTAATCTTAGATTTGTCAGTCTTGACATAATGCTCTCTTTTGGCTAATTCTTGAGCTGCCTTTTCATTTTCTAAATCAGAATCATCATCTGAATTGTTTTCGTTATCAGAAACATTATTCCCTGCATTAAAATCTTCAGTTTCAATATCAAAATCTCTGATCTTTGGCTTATTGAGTTTCTTAAGGATCTTATCCGCAATGGTGGATTTTGGAGCCATTTTAGAGTTGAATAGTAAGATAGAGAGTTTAAACTTTTCATTTTTTTTTAAAAAATTTTTTTTTTTTAAAGATATAAAAAAAAGTGCTCATAAGATGACAATGCCATATAGGAAAACCATTATCACCAGCCAAACAATTTAACCAAACAATTTACAATAAAGCTCTCACTTTGTGGTACCAAATTACTTTTCTTTCTAATGTTTATTGCATTTTTTATACATATTATTTATTATTTGAATCTATAAAGCTGAACTAATCCTTGATGTTCAAATCACCCAAGTCTCTGACAATCCCTCTAATTTCAGGTTTTGGTTTCTGTAAGTTGATCTTAGTCTTGGTAACTTTAAGAGCCGCCTGTCTATATTTCTCTTCTTCGACGTTCTTCTTAACGATTCTCTTATTTCTATTTTCCATATGGTAATTGTCAAGGAAATCATCCACTAAATCCATCAAATCGTCTCTTTCATTTGCTAAATCAAAAGGTTGGTATTCGTCATCAGATGGCTCCTTTTCATATTGTTCCTTGACAACATCATGTCTATCATCAATAATTGTCATTTGTTCTGTTCTAGCCATTGCTGATGAAGACATAGAATATGAAGATGTGTCAGTTTTAGTACCCTTTGAACGCTTAGATTTCTTCTTAGAAGACTTGGAAGATTTAAGATTGTCCAAAGTTGGTAAGTCACCAACAAAATCATCTTCATCTTCTTCCTCTTCAGAACCTTCAAATTCATCATCACTATCCCAATCATTAACTTGTTTATGTTGAGATTTCTTGAATTTAGAAAAGTCTTTTTGCCAATCGAAATTTTCACCAGCACTGGCAAAATCACCACCATCAATAGCTTGGTCTTCGTCGAATTCATCCAAATCCCATTCACCATCATCATCTTCATAGTAATCAATACCATCCCCATTTAATTCATCATATTCAGCCAATGTTAATTCTCTTTGTTTTTTACCTTCAGAATTACCCAATAAATCGGCAAAAACATCAATTTCATCAATATCTTGATCTTCATCTAAATAGTTCTCATCTTCTAAAGCAGTAAGTGCTTCTCTTAAATCTTCATTTAAATTAGGTTTGAAACCTTTGATTTCATCAGGTATATCTTGTTGTTTTTGATAATCATAAGCATTTTGTTCTTCACTAGCAAATAAATCTTCACCAGCTAATAACTTGGCTAATTTAGAATTCTTATAATCTTTTTTATTCTTATTATTAGTTTCATTATCTTTAGAAATGAAAACACCACCCTTGTTTTCACCAATTGGTTTCAAATGTTGTAAATAGTTATATTCAGAATCATCAAAGGCAATACCATATTGAGAAGCTTGACCTTCATATGGGGTCATTTCTTTAGCCATTTCATTTAAATCATCTATATTAGCACTTCTACCCTTTGAAAACTTTGTTTCTGACGCGTTTGCGATCGGAACAAGAACAGTGTTGGCGACAGATTCATCATAATAAAGTGGATCTTGTTGGGAACGATGAACAAGACGGAACTTCACAGCGTTGGGGTTTTTCTTAGGTGGCATAGCTCTCTATATAAATGAAGAAATCCTCTCTTTTTTTTTATTTTTTTTTTATTTGAAAAATCAAAATTTCTTGTCAAAAACTTGAAAAATTTCTTATCGTTGTATTTGCTTTATTAGGATTAATCAATGAAGCTCGAATTGGTGAACGTATCTGGAGTTTTCTCGTGGAGCTGGGGGAATCCAGGCAGTTCGAACGGGCAGGACGGCCATTTGGGCGAAGAAGCAGTGTGTGGGATTTGCCGCGTGGCTTTTGACGGCGCGTGTCCGAATTGCGCATTTCCTGGCGATAACTGCACTTTGAGAAGGGGGAAATGCACACACTCTTTTCACACGCATTGTATAGAAAAGTGGCTTTCTACTGACCAGGCGTCTGGAAGGTGTCCGATGTGCAGACAGGATTTTAATTAGCTTTTAAGCATTTGCTTTATAACGCGTTGTAGTTTTTTCTTTCTCTTGTAATATAAGGTATGGGTTTCGAATGTATTTTCCGTGTAGACGCGTTTTGGACGGCGTTTGGCTCGTTGACTCCGTTTGGACAGAGTGTGGTGGTTTCTGTTTCACCAGGACGTTTTTTCCTGCGTGTTAGTGACACCGTTTGCACTACTAGACTTGATATACCCCAAGAAGTGTTTATTAAATTTGATTTCACTGCTGATGTAGATGAATTGGTATTCGGTGTGAGTTTACAGGATTTATTAGAACCTCTTAATATCCCCTATGATTCTCAAATGACAACAAGAATGGAATTTGACCCTGAATCGAATCAATTAAAACTTTTCTTTGAAGATGATTCAATTGTCGAAGTATGTGAAATCCAGACTTTTGTTGTGCAGAATAACGATACAGAGTTACAAAGTGTATTAGAAATGTCAGATAATACAACTGTTGATCAGTCAAAACTTATTTCCCAAATCACTTTAAAATCATCTATATTGTATGATGTCCTCAAAGATATGAAATCTTTACACACTGACAAATTCATTATATATTCAGTTGTTGGGTTTCAAAATGATCAAAAGAACAAGTTAATATTCATTTCTCAGTCTAAATTTGATTCAGTTGGATTGTCAAAATTAATTGTTCAACAAACGAGATCAAATATACAACAGCAAAATGTATACAAGATTGATAAAGATGGGCAATCATTACCTCTTTTTGATAAATCATTATGTTCTTGTTACCATTATATTTATTTTGTTAAATTAATGAAGGCATTAAAATTGGCCAGATCAGTTAGAATTTCAAAAGATTCAAATGGATTAACTAATGTAACTATGTTATTAGGTGATAAATCAAAACCTGATAAATTGGCTGGTTCTTTATTAGGTTGCTCTTTAGAATTTACTACAATGGAATCTACCGGGATCGAAATCCCAACTGCCAGTAATCTTCAGTTGTTCGGTGTTGGATATTCAAATAGTTTCATTGATGATATGATTAAAAATGATGATGTTGTTAATGTCATTAAAGTTGGTACAGATGGGCAATTGACTTTGGATGATTTTTGGCAGGCGGAAACTAACAATGTCCCATTTAATGGTCAAGGGTTAGCTTCTACAGGAGACAATGCTGTCCCAGAAGACGAATACAGTGAATTAATTATGCCTAACGTTACTATACCCACTACTACTGATACAACTGATTTGTCTAATAATAAAGGTCAAGGTGGCTTGATTGGTGGTGATTTATTAATCACACCAGAAATGGAGCAAACGTTATTAGGAAGATCTTCTACTCATTATCAAAATGATAGTGTTAATGATGGTGATAATAATAATATTAAGGGGAATAGAAGAACTAAGAACATATCCAATATGGTTAACCCAATTGTAGTGAATAAGAAAAAGAGAAAACTTGCTACTACAGGTGGGAAACGGAAAAAGAAAAATGGTAAAGATAGTGAATTGGAAACTATTGGAGGTGCAATTGAAATACCTTTGCATATATAACGATGTGGTTAATTGGATTTCCGTGCATGTTTGTCTTTATGTTTTTTTTGTCTTGAAAGAATTGTTTTGCATTACAGTTTAATTGTTATTTATAATACCGAAATTTTGATTCATTGCTATTTTACATTTACTGTCGACATAATGTCATATCACATTTGTTTTTCTGTTGGTGTTAGTCAAACGTTCACAATTGACAAAAAAAGTTATTGTAAACGGATGGCTCAACAGATAGCTACAGTCACATTTAATTATTTCAATAGCGATTAGATTAGAAATAAACATTATGATCCAAACATTAAATGGGTATTTTTTTGCATATAGCTAGCTTATTAACTTTTTAAACTGTGTTTGTGTCTCTCATGAAGTTTCTTATTAACCTCCTTGGTAACATTTGAAATTTCACTTGGTTACACAATACGATATAATACGAGTTATCAGACTGAAAAATTAAGATTTCAACAATTCAGTTTTTTCCCTCATTGATGATGATTCCAAACTTATTTGAAACAACTAATAGACCATATCACCATTTTATTCTACTTAAAATGGCATTACATCTGTTTAAAACGTTGTTCCGATATACATGTGTGAACTCTATTTTTCCGAATATACACCGACACCGTTTCAAGAATAAAATTGTGTTTTGCAATTGAAATATCCTAATACTCTTAATTTTCCAAAAACAATCCAATTTTTTTTGTTTGGAAAACCAAAACACATTTAATGATTTTTTAAGTTATTTACAGAATTCATTTTAACGGAGCTGAGCATCGAATTTTTAATTAGCGGTTGAAACGAAAATTTTTATTGTCGTCATCTTTCCCATTATAACGCGTTGTCTTTATCAACACCACCACCTTTTCGAAATCTTTATCCATCAAGTCAGCTCAATATGACCGCCTCTTTTAGCGATCGCCGCGCCTCCATGGCTGAAAGAAGACCTTCGATGCCTGCGTCTGTGAATTCCCGCCGTCCTTCTGTGATTCCTACTTTAGAAGGCATTGAAAGGCCAATCGAACCGCTTCAACAAACTCAATTCGATGTGTTGTTGTGTGGGACTGGGATTGTCGAGAGTATATTGGCTGCCGCATTAGCCTGGCAGGGGTCTAATGTGCTTCATATCGACGCCAATCCTTATTACGGTGATCATTCAGCCACTTTGACTATTGACCAGTTAAAAGCATGGGCGGAAAAAGTTAATGAGGGAACCACTGGTTTTAAATGTTTCCAAGATGCTCATTTGGATGTTGTCAATGGTTGTGGATTGAAATCCAAAGATTTTGGGATTGATATTACACCTAAAATTTTATTTGCCAAGTCCGATTTATTAACCCTTTTAATCCAATCTAGAGTTTATCATTATTTGGAATTCCTGCCAATTTCCAATTTTCACACTTATGAAAATGAATCATTTGGTAAAACAGCTGCTTCAAAGGAAGAAATTTTCACCTCCGATCATTCTTTATTGACCAAAAGACAATTAATGAAATTAATGAAATTTATTTATTCTGATGAAGACCAACAAGATATACTGGATCAATACAAGGATAAACTTTTTTCTTTCTTTGTTAAAGACAAGTTCAAACTTGAAGATAAATATGTTAATGAATTGGTTTATACCTTGGGGCTTTCTGCTTCTCCTGATATCAAAACATTTGAAGGTATTGCTAGAATTAAACGTTATTTGGATTCCTTTAACATTTATGGAAATTTCCCAGCTATGTATTCAAAATTTGGTGGTCCAGGTGAACTTTCTCAAGGGTTTTGTCGTTCAGCTGCAGTTGCTGGTACAACTTATAAACTTAATACAAGTTTAAAATCATTCAACCCAAAGACAAATCTAGCTATTCTAAATGATGGTTCAAATATTAAAATTAATGAAAGGGTAATTTGTTCACCAAGTCAGGCACCTAATGGATTTACTAATTTACCAAAACAATCTTATCAAATTTCAAGATTAATTACAATCGTTGATAACCCATGTGTTGAATGGTTTAATGAAGGTGAATCATCTGCCTTAGTTGTTTTTCCTCCAAGGACTTTAAACAATAATGAATATCCAATTCAAGCTTTAATTCAAGGTCCTGGTTCTGGTTGTTGTCCGGAGAATACTTCTGTTTGGTATTTACATACTATTAACCCAGATTTAAAAAAGGCTAAATTAGACCTTTCAAATGCTTTAGGGAAAATGGAAGAATCAATATTACGTGAAATGGAATTTGATTTAGAAGATATTGATGATGATGATGTTGAAAAAATTGACAATTTAAACAATGTTAAATTTAATTCAACAACTCAAGAAAGGATAAGTGAATCATTTCAATCATTTAAACCAAAATCAAAGATTAACCATGTGTTAAAATTACAATTTATTCAATCAACTTCAACTCCTCCATTTGGTATTGTTAAAAAGGGAACATTTTCTGAAGAGTCATTAAAATCAACTAATCCTGGTGTTGATCAAGGTGTTGTTTATTCATCTATGCCTCCAATTGAAATGTCATACGATGGTGCAGTGAGTGAAGCAAAGGTTTTATACAAATTAATCGTCGGTGATGATGATGATTTCTTCAATGTGGATTTTGAAGATGAAGATGATGAATTAGAACATGTTCAAATGGAGACTGTTGTCGGTGACGAGTCTGCCGTTATTGACAGTGAATAAAAAAACATCCATATTATTCTCCTTCTACTATATCACCCACGTTAATTTTTTTCAATCGCTTTGGATTTTCTGAAACTTTGCTGGCCCATCATCAAATGTGTTGATTCTTTAAGAAAAACAAACATTTCAAATAGTTCAATTAATAAAAAAAACTGTTAATAAATTATGTATTTCTTTCTTTTATACAATCTGTAAGTATGTGTTTGTAATTATAAATGATGATGTATTTTAAATTATGATAAGTTCCAATTTGAAATTAACAACCGAGTTTTGCTTTGCTTTGCTTTTACGAGAACTTTTTTTTTGAATTTAATGTCATTAAACGACCTTTTTTAAAACTACATCTATATAATTAGTAATGAAAATAATCGTTGAAATCAACAACACAATTATTCTTGGGAAAGAGTTTCCAAAAGGATGTTTCTTTCTTCAGAGTCAGCACCCCAGTTGGTGATAACAATACAAGAAGCACCAACAACCTTTCTGGCGTTACCTTCTCTGTCAACTTGACATAAACCGGCCCATTCACCTAATTGCTTAGCGTCACCAACCTTTAATAATGGAACGTTGTTGTCACCTTCTTGACATAAGGCTTCAACAAGCTTGGTAATACCAGCTTCAGTGACAGCATCACAAAGGATACATAATTGAGCTTCACCTCTGGTTAAAGCCTTGGCAGATTCTCTTAAACCTCTGGCAAGACCATCCTTAACAAGGGCTAATCTTAAGACCTTCTTTAAACAGTCTTCAATAGAAACGGCTTGTTCTTCAACAACTTCGACTTCTTCTTGGATAATTTGTTCTTCAACGTCAGACATTATAACTTCTTCCTCAGTAAACTGGTCAGTTAAAGAAAAGAGGAAGCTCTTGAAAAATTTTGATAAATATTTTGGTGACAATAACTTTTTTTGTTTGTGTTATGAAAAAAAAAATGAGGGTTAAGTCACGTGTTTGGTGTAAGGGTTTAGTGCTCAGCAAATTACAAATTTGGTATTATTGAGTAATTGTTTGCTCTCCATTTCAGTTGGGTACTATCTAACATTTTAAAAATACAAATTGATACACAAATGTATAAACCAAAAGATGCCTATCATGAATAAACAAAATGGTGGTATGTGTATGCATTTTTATGCCTATTCATTGTCGTCATTCATGTCGACATCCTCCTCTTCCTCTTCTTCGTCTTCTTGTTCTTCCTCCTCGTCCTCTTCTTCACTATCATCATCCATATCCTCATCTTCATCTTCATCTTCTACAATAGCAATATTAGTCTTGCGTTTAGTAGAAGTCTTTTCTTTTTCAGGTGGCTCATCATCATCATCTTCTTCTTCTTCTTCTTCTTCTTCCTCATCATCATCATCTGATATACCAGTAGTATCATCTTCTACGAGTTTCTTCACTTGTTTAGCATTATTTCTGGTAATACGCTTGGCGAACTTCACTTTCTTCTTTTTCTTGATTTTGATTTCCATACTCTTTTCAGTGTCTGTTAAATCAGGCATTTCTTCATCTGAATCTTCATCATCTGTAAGTAAATTGGACTTCCTTCTTTCTTTTCTATCATCAGATGTTGATTTTCTTGCTTCCTCAACAGATTTTCTAGCCGCTTGAACTTTGTCATCTGCATCCTTTAAAACATCTTGAATATCTTGTAAAACATTACCCTTGAAACCATTTTCAATGTATTTAAGAATCTTTTGATAAATTTCATGTTTCTTGGCTTTCTTTTCAGTGGCATCAACAATTATAGTAGTAGGAGCAGTAATTATTTCATTTTCATTTTGATGAGCATTCCCAAATTTAGATTCATCCCTTCTAATTAATTCCTTAATACAGAAGGCCAAATTATTCCAAACTCTTTCACTTTCAGATTCTTTTAATAATCTTTCATTAAATTTATTAATTAAAATAAATCTATGTTTATCCTTTTTAAGGAAACTAGCAATGAATTTAATAATCTTTCTAAAATCCGCATCATTAAAATTTGGATCATCATTTAAACCAACAACCATATCAATAAATCCATTATAAATGGCATTATCTTTAGTAGCCAATTCTGTGAAAAAAACTCTAGTCATTGTAACAATAGTTGGATCCGTGTTAACCAACAATTTAGAAACTTCTGCTAATTGACCCTTAACTTTAATTTGACCAGCTAAAATTAAACACGTAACAGTCATCAAACATGTTCTCTTAACAGTAATATCTTTATCCTGTAATGGTTTGAACAATTCTTCCCTTCTATCATCAATGATGTTATTAAAAGAAACGGCCATATCACCTAAACATAAAACACCATTAGCTCTAATGATTTTATCATTTGATGATGATATAACACGAATAAATGTATCCAAATATTTACCGCAAAATATTGGTGAAACAAACATCAATTTACCAAATGCTAATACTGTTTGCCTTTGTAACATTTCATTTGGATAATCATCTTGGTTTACAAAGATTTCATAAATTACCTTAATAAATCTACGGAAAAATGAATTTTCATCAAATAATATATCTCTTTCTCTAATATTTTGTAAAGCTTCACCAAATTCATCTTCGTTAGTACCACCAATCATTTCTAATTCTTTATCTTGTTCATTCTTATCTTTATTTATTAATAGTTTCTTCTTCTTGAATTCAACTTCACATTTTTCTAAGAAAATGATAGTTTTAAGTGATACATGACCCAATAGAAAGATGAATTGAGAAAGTGATGAAAGTCTTTCATCATCTGATATTTCACTTTGATTTAATAAATTGGTGAAAGCTTCATTTGCCTTTTTAATTAAAATATCATTGGCTGTTTCATTTGCATCATCATCAATTTCATAAAGTGCATTCAATGCTTCTTCAGCTAAATAATACCATTTACCATTAGTTGTATTCTTTAATAGGATATCTTTTAATTTTTCAATGATTCTTGGTGATTCTTGAACAATTGGTAAATTTTTATTCTTCAAATCAACATTGGCAAGTGTATTTGTTATAGAAATACAAGAATAAATAGTGGATTCTTCAATGAAATCCGAGTTAAGACCATATTCTAATATATCATCAATTTTATTCATTATTATCCTTTCATTAGATTCTGATAAGAAGGATAAAATAATAATTGCACCATCTTTATCCCTTTGAGTTTTACATTGATTGAAAGTTTCCCATAGAACTTGTATAACACGTTCATTAATTAAATCTTTGGTTCTAAATTTTATCTTTTGATCACTAGATCCTAATTGATTGTAAATTTCAGATATTAATTTACCCAATGATAACAAATCACTTCTTTCACAATCATATGTTAATTCAATCAGCCTTGCTGCCATGTAAATATCTCTTTCAATTGATGAAGCTTCGTGTGGAGGACTAAAATAAATTGATTTGTAAACATCAATTAAAGTATTCAAAACTTTCAAATCTTCTTCATTAGATGAATTTTTCCAAACTAAATGAACCATTTGTTTTAAACCATGTTTTGAATTTTTAATACCATATGCGTCTAATGTGATAAAATACTCCATAGCAACAATAATATCAGTTTTAGATTTCGAGTTAAACAGTCCAATTGCTAAGTCCACAGATTTATGAATTTGTGAAATAAATGCACATGCATCCCTTAAGACAGTTCTTCTAACAATTGACATTTGAATTTCATCAGAGTGGTCACCAACTGTTTCAATTGATTCATAATTTACATTTTCTCCGGTTGAAGTCAATTTAAATGCAATAGTCTTATCAGCAAGTTCTAAATCTTTTAATACATAATAAGAATCTAATTCAATACCATCACTTTCAACATGATCATAATGATCAATTTCATTTTTCCTAATGGTATTGTATATCCCAGGGACTGAATCTTTTAACAATAATGAAACTTGTCTATATTCATTCCAAAAATGATCAAATTGAAGTTGTTGACCAAACATATTGAAACTATGAGTTTTAATTAATGCATCTAATAAAGACATAGCAGCCTTTCTAACAAAAATAGCTTTATCATCTAAAAATTCAGCACCAATTGTTGCCCATTCTAATCTATGAGAATGAAAATTCACCTTACGTGATGGTAAATTTAATAAATTAACAATTAATTGAATACATTTTTGTCTTACATTAAAATGACCATCTAGTAAACGTGAATTGACAACTTCAAAAATCATTTCAATTTTATCATTATTTTCATTATAATATGATTCATCAGAACATGCATATGATAAAATATTTTGATAACATTGAATAATTGCAGCTCTTAAAGAAGCTGATGATCCCATAAAATTCACCAATGTTTCATCATAATCAATTAACACATGTGGGATACCATCTGATAATTTGATCATAAATGCGGTAACTTGCCTACTTAAAATGGAATTATCATTAATATCAATTTTAACTAGTGCATCCAATACTGCACCAAGAACAGATTTATTATCATATTCTTTTACCAACATAGTAATAGTGTCAGCCATAAATTCAGGTAGGTATTCACTTAATTTAATATGATGGATAATTAATTGGGCTACTTGTTCTTGTTGTTGTTGAATTTTAGTACATGAACAAATATATTTTATTAATAACATTCTAATATCTTTTTCCCTTGTTATCAATTGTGATTTAAATGAACATGTAAGAGAATTTAATATAGCATGCATCATGAAAGTTTCCAATTCAGTTTTAGTTTGGAATACGGTGAATAAATTACAATTTAATAACCCACAAACTCTAACCATTAATTCAGCAAATTCGTTAAGTGGTTCCTTAACTTTTTCCCTTTGATTTCTCATACTTCTACCATCATCGTTAACATTTGTTCTCTTTTTTCTTAATTTGGAATAATTATCATTAAAACTTTCGATAGTATTAGTCAATTGATAAACGGCAATATAGATTAAATACCCAAATCTATGAAGTACAATTTTATGATCATGTGAGTCTATTTCCAATGCAGAAGTTCTAATGATGTTAGTTTCAGACTGGATACAATCAATTAAAGCTTGATAAACAATCTTGACTCTCTTTGGATCCCTAATGAGATGAATATATGTTAAAATTTCTGAAAAGGATTTAAATGATGAGTCGTCTAAGATCTCTAGTGGATTGAGTGCAACTGGAATCACTGAAGAGATTGATTCTTCAATGTCCAAATCAACCGGTAGCTCAGATGGTTCTTCAGCCACAAGCGCACGGTACTGTGAGATGGCTTCTGTGAGGTTGAAGTCCATTGAGTTGAAGAACTGGATAAACAAAATTTGCTTACTTAGTGTGATCTGTATTATTTTGATTTTGATCTTTTTTAATTTTTTGTTTACGTGTCAAAAAATGCTCAGCACGATGTATCATAATTTCATTATATATTATATTATAAAGTTAATAGTGAAGTTATTTCTTTTCATGTGGGCCAAAGAATTCATCTGGGTGTTCAAAGACGTTTTTGGCAAATTCGGCACCAAGTTTGTAATCCAATGGGAGTTGTTTAGAGTATTTTTCACCAGTTTTTAAGTGATCTTTAACTAAATCAGCCAAACCATTTAAGAATTGTTCATCACCGTTAAGAGATTCACATCTAATAACCTTTTCTGGGTGGTCCATGGCGTCAATTAATTCAACATCGATTTCATGTAATGTTTCAATGTGATCTGAGGTGAAAGCAATTGGAACGATAACGACACCTGGGATGGATTCCATATTGGTTAATTTCTTAGCTAATGGTTCAGTTTGCCCACCTAACCAAGGTTTTGGACCAACTTGGGATTGCCAAGTAAGTCTGTAAGGATTGGAAAACCCCAATTTTTCCATAACAGTGTAAACAGTAGCGGCAACTTCAGCAGGATAAGAATCACCTCTGTTAACAACATCCATAGGTAAAGAATGTGCTGAAAATTGGATAACAACATCCTTTCTAACTTCATTAGGGAACTTCTCCAATGCGGTTGTGATATGATTAGCAAATGTATCAATGAGACAATTATGCTTTGGCCATCTATCAATAGTAGACCAGTTAATTTTTTTATTTGGGTCAATTTCCTTAGATTTACGATACAAGTCATTAATAGAACTTGCAGTAGTAGAATAAGAAAATTGTGGGTATTGTGAAAAGGCAACTGCACGTTCAACACCATCATCCATCATTTTTTGTAAAGTTTCTTCAGTTAATGGATGTGCGTATCTAAAAGCAACGTATGGTTTATGAGGAGCAGTTTCAGGATGAATTTTATCAAGCTTTTCACAAACATATTTAGCTTGAAATTCTGACCATTTTCTAATAGGAGAACCACCACCAATTCTAGTATAGTATTTTTCAATCATTGGAGTTCTTCTCCATGTAATGAACTTAGCCAAAGATTCTTGAAATGGACCCAATGGAATAAGATCAGAGTCTGAAAAGAGTCTAAAGAGAAAATCACGGGTTTCTTCCACCTTTGAAGGTCCACCCATGTTCATGAACATGATAGCAGTACCGGATTTAGCGGTGTTTGAAGTTGTTTGGGCAGCTGTTTTAGTTGTAACATTAGAAACTAGCGACGAAGCTTGTAAAAGGGCCTTTGTAGTGGATGACAGGTGTCTTTTGGTTGAAATCATTAGGATTATTATAGGAAGTTCGAAATAGCCATTGACGTAATTTATCGATGAATTCAAAAATTCCAAAGGACTTTGATTTGAATGCTCAGCTGTGAAAAAAGAGTTGAATCAAATTAAATATCGTTTAACATTACCTCTTTAATCATTAAACCAGATAATCGATATTGATTAAATAAGCATTTACATCAAACAACTGTTGCCAAAATTTTAATAGAATTGTGCTTTTCAGTATCTGAACACAAAAAAATGGGAAACTGCCTATCAAAAAAAAAAAAAAATCAGAGCACCTTTAAAGATTTGTTATTTGAATATAGCTGATCTAATCTAAACAAATGTCCTTTGTAGTCAACTGGGAGAATGTCCAAGGTGACGGTTCATTAAATGACCAACTGAAAATTTGGCTTAATTCAAGGCTGGAAAATCTCCCATTACCGGATTTTCTGGCCAATTTACAAGTTGTTGATTTCAAACTGGGTGAAACACCACCTGATATTACCATCAGAGACATTGGTGAACCATTCAAGGAGTTTTATTTTAAAGAAGAAGATATTTCAGAGAAGGAAATGGAAATGAGACAACAGCCACAACCTCCAGTTTTACCACCGTATATGCCTATATCAAGACCTAATTCCCCACCACCTGCTATTCCACAGGCTGGTTCTCCTAGATTCCCATTTAGGAGGTCTAATACAGGACCTGCAAATGTCATGTCTGTTGGAATTAGCAGCATTGTGAGAGATGATAAACATGAAGAAGTTTTAAGAAATATGACTATTAATTCACATTCCAATACCCATCCACATAAAAACCATTATCATCGTTATCATAGTTATGAACAACCATTTCAAGAAAAAATACAATTAGATACCCCACCAATTTCAAATGATTTAGATATTCAATTTAGTACAGATATAAAATGGGATTCTAATATATACATTGAAATTAAATGTGATCTTATAGTGAATTATCCATCACCTAAATTTATTACATTACCAGTGAGGTTGAAAATAACAGATATGAAGATTCATACATTGTTAATAATGTCACATATTGCCAAACATGTTTTCCTTTCATTTCTTTGTGATGTTGAAGATGATGATGATAATATTTCCCTTTCTGATTTACCATTGGATGAATTAGAGTCACCTAATACCCCGCCTCCTAATAATGTAGAATTTGAATCTAGGCAAAATTCTGCAAGATTAAATCAAAATCAAAACAAGACTCATAGATATAAATCCAAACCCTCAAAGGAACGTATAGATATTTTGAAGGATATGAATATTGAGGGTGAATTAGGTGAAGATTTGAATAATGATGATAACGTATCTGGTGGTGGTGGTGATAATGAAGCATTAGTGCTGAAATCTATTGGGAAAATTGAAGTATTCTTAATCAACGCCTTTAGAGGTATGCTAGTTGAAGAAATGGCATGGCCAAATTGGATAGAATTGGATTTCTCTGATTAGCTAGCCTGTTTCACTTTATATTATATAATTTAGATTATAGAGACTGAAATTATGAAATTAATAAAAGTTAATGCTGTAATGAGCACTTTTCTCTAATCCACATTTTTCTTCCTCTTGTTGAACTTTCTAGTTTATTAAGATTATGAACCCCCAAAGACTAATACACACTAGTAGGAGATTATTGGTTGAATCGCATTATGATTCACTTAAGCTTCATCATTCTGCCACTGCTAAGGAGATCAAAGCGGCTTTCAAATCGCTTTCACTGAAACTTCACCCTGATATTCTTAAATCACAGAATTTATCACAAGACGAATTACAGGATGCAAACGATAAGTATTTGAAAATTAAGAAATCATATGAAGTGTTATCCGATCCAAATACTAAGAAAACATATGATATTAAAATGGGGCACATAAAATCAACTCATCAAGCAAGTGAATTCGTTCGTAAAATGAATTCATTTCATTATTCCAAACCAACTTCAAATGATGTACCACATTTTGATCATAAGAAACATTATGAAAGAAATGAAAGAATGGATGCTAGATACAGAATGCATATGACCGATCAAGGGACAGATATTTTTGGTCAAAATATTTATCATAGGAAAATGGCAAAGAGTGGACCAAAGAAGGGGACTTATAATGAATATCATACTGATCATAAAAGTCGACAGAGTATTCTGAGATTCCTTTTTGCCGTCATTGGTATGTCTACCTTATTCTTTTTAATTAAGGGAGCTGTTCATACTCAAAGGATACAAGCACAGAAAAAGGCTGCTTTAGAAGCTCAGAAGAAATTGGATGAAACAGATCCATTCAGTGCCAACAAAGTTAAACCTAAAAGGAAACCTTTGAATGTTAACAATGAATATGGTAAAAAATTGTTACAACAACAACAACAGAAGGCTCAATTGAATCAGGAAAATGTTAATTTAGAAGCTTCGGCTATTATTTCAGCAACAGAATCCAAAAAGGAGGACATAAAGCAACAAATAATTGAGGAGAAATCTATTTAAAGTTTTAAAAAGAACTGTTTGTATATATTATCCATATGGATTTGTTTAAAAAAAATAAAGGAAATTTACATTTACATTTAAATTTACATTTACATTACATTCACTTGTTAAAACCGATAAGTAATTGAAATAAAATAAACGTTCGTTACATTAAATAAAATACAAAATAAACTAACTAAACTAAACTAAACTAAACTAAACAACTGGTTTCATAAAAGCTCAATATTGAAAAGATAACATCATTCATTCCTTATAATTTGTTAGAAAGGGCACATAAAGCAGCACCAACACTTGAACCATCCTTGGCAATTTTAACATGTAATCTTCTTTCACCCTTTGCACCCAATTGAGTCATTGCAATAGCATCTCTTAACATAGTTCTCATAGTTGGATAGAATTCAATAAGGGAACCATCAGCACCAACATCAACTTCAACATTGTGACCTTTGAAAGCGTCGATTTTAATTAAAAGTGCAGCGATTGGAACAGCAGCTAAATGTGAAGCTCTCTTTGAAATTGCTCTAGTAATAACTTGAATGGCTAATCTTTCTTCAGGAGTAGTTGGTAATCTTAACATGTTTTTCAATTCCAGTTCACTTGCCTTTAAATCAGTTGAATCATCGATTTCGAATAATGATAAAGCTTCACTAGTTAATAAAAATGGGGTTCTTAATCTATGAGGTAAGTTATCAAACCCATCGTATTCTTGTAAAATAACACCATCAGCGTGTAAATCTACCAAGACTTGTCTTAATATTTCACCAAGGAATAACCCAGAAACTCTCTTTTCGAACATATGCCAACCAGGATTTGTTGATGTCTTATCAATGGCAATATCATACTTAGTAACAGGTAAAAGTTCTAATTTATTATCAAATGACCCCCATTCAGTGTTAATGACCATATGGTCAACTCCACTATCCTTTAATTTTTGAACAAGTTCAGGCTTCAACTTCTTGATGTTTTCCAACTTTTCATTGTAAGCACCATTTGTACCTGTACCAAAAATACAACCGATTGAAGTAGAACCTTCCTTGTCAATACCAGTATAAGCTCTAGCTAAGAGAGTACCAACGGTATCATTTGCTAAAGCAGCAACGTGGACAGGTGTATTCGATTTATCAAGGTGAGATTGTAACAATTCGACAACATTTTTACCAACGGCATCAGGAATGTCGAATCCCTTAGACCATCTAATTAACATCCCAGAATCAATGGAATCTTGCTCAACGGGGAATGAAAAGGTGAAACCTAATTTCAAACGGGCGTCATTAGGACCCATTTCAGGGTGGTTTTCCTTAACAAAAAAAGCAATCTTAGATGCTAAATAACTGAACAATTCATCGGCAGTTGATGACATAAGGTCAACAGGAATTGGGGATTTTGATTGTTTCAATTGGAAAGTGTGGTCACCGTTTAATGTAACAGAACAAACTCTGAAATTTGTTCCACCTAAATCGGCTGCTAATAACACACCCTTTTCCTTCCCAGTAGGAATATGTGTGACAAATGTAGGAATCATAGGCATGAAGTCCTTCCCTGATGATGAATTGGATAAACCTTGTTCTGCAGAGTTAATAAATAATGAGACTAATTTCGGTAAGAGTTCAT
This sequence comes from Saturnispora sanitii, assembly GCA_030563185.1. Classification (NCBI taxonomy): domain Eukaryota; kingdom Fungi; phylum Ascomycota; class Pichiomycetes; order Pichiales; family Pichiaceae; genus Saturnispora; species Saturnispora sanitii. The sequence goes on along the minus strand of JAKUBF010000010.1, from coordinate 57,688 downwards.
CAGGTAAAGTGAATTCTTGGACAACTTTGTCAACGGCAGCGGCTAAATCGGCGTTCATTATATAAACTTTGTGTTTTTATAAAGAAGAACAGATTATAAAAAGATAAGAAAAGCTATTAAGGCGATGAAGCCAATTTTATATTCGGAAAAATTATAAATTCTGGAGAATATGGAGATGTCATTGTTTCGCAAGATTTCACCCCGGATTACGTAATCAATGAATTAAAATTGGCCTTTTCTGGTTCGATATCGTTTGGTGAACAAGAAGAAAATTATACAGGGGGGAAGTAGAGCATGTGTTGGTTATATAGGACATTTTCCGAAATAGAAATAGCTACTCTATAGCAAGTTAGATTGTCTAACTTTGGTTTGACAAGTTAAAAAACCGTGGTAAAAAGTCCATGGGTACCTAGCATACTTCTAAACAATATCATATTTAAATATAAACGGGTTATCCTTTCAATCGCAACTTATGATAGAGTTTGTCTAACGTGTCACGTGACTATTAAAAAGAAACAAAAAAAAAAATTTACAGGGAGAAGTCAAATTTTCATACAAAAAACCACATGCTAGACTTATCTATCTCTTTATTCAAAACAACAGACCATGTCCTGTAAAGTGATTCCAGCTTCTAAAATTGCCAAGTCTTTTATTGCCGATCTGACTAAAATCACATCTGGTTTCCAACGTAAACCTAAGCTTGTGGGGCTTTTGGCTAACGATGATCCAGCTGCTATGATGTACGCAACTTGGACTGGGAAAACAGCCTCTTCCTTAGGGTTCCAATACGAATTGGTTAAAGTTGGTAAGGACCAATTAGAAGAGGAAATTTACAAGTGTAACAACAACGATGATGTGAATGGTATGATTGTCTACTTCCCAGTTTTCGGTAACCAACAAGATCAATATTTACAACAATGTGTTTCTGTCCATAAGGATGTTGAAGGTTTGAACTTCAAGTATATTTCTAATATGTACCACAATGTTAGATACCTTGATGATCAAAAGACTATGAAATCTATTTTACCTTGTACCCCATTAGCTGTTGTTAAAATCTTAGAGTACATTGGTGCTTATAACAACGTTTTAAATTATGGTAACAGATTATACGGTAAGACTGTTACTGTTGTTAACAGATCCGAAATTGTTGGTAGACCATTGGCATCTTTATTAGCTAATGATGGTGCTACTGTCTATTCTGTTGATATCAATGATATCCAAACGTATCATAGAGGTGATGGTTTAAGATACCAACAACACGTTTCTCAAGAGTGTACTAAGACTTTAGAAGAATGTGCTAAGGAAAGTGATATTATCATTACTGGTGTCCCAACTAAGACTTACAAGTTCCCTACTGAATACATTAAGAGAGGTGCTATTGTTATTAACTTTTCAAGTGAAGCTAACTTTGTTGATGAAGAAGTTGAAAAGGTCGCTTCTATCTTTGTTCCTTCTATTGGTAAGGTTACCATTGCTATGTTACTGAGAAACTTGTTAAGATTGATGAACAACAAGAAGGCCATTGCTGCTTCTCAAGTTGAACAACCAATTCATCCTTCTGATGTCCCTGAAAACTTACCAAACTAATCTTTGTTCTATTTGGTCCTTCCATTTTACATAACTATATAGACGTATTATTATTATTATTACCCTTAATTAAAATTTTCTCTTTGATATAATATTAACTCCTGATGCTGAGCAAAAACCGTTGAAATTTTTCAGCCATAATTTGAAAAAATTATTTTTATTTTATTTTATTTTTTGACATTTTCCATTTTATCTATACGAGGGATAAATGACTAACTCTATTCCAGTGTTAAAAACTGTTTCCGAGGTCAGAAAACTCAGGAAGTCATTTGGTGGCGAAACTGTGGGGTTTGTGCCTACTATGGGGTTTTTACATGAAGGCCACAGGTCTCTTATTACCGAATCATTAAATAACAACGATCATACTATCATTTCGATTTTTGTTAACCCAGCTCAATTTGCCCCCGGTGAAGATTTGGATTCATATCCTAGAGATTTGGAGCATGATTTAATTGAATTAGGGAAACTTAACAAGCCAATTGATGCTATTTTTTACCCATCAGTTGAAGAAATGTATCCTATGGGTATCCCATTAGAAATCAATGAACAAATCGGTGCTTTCGTTGAAGTTAAAGGTTTGAGTGAAGTTTTAGAGGGGAAGACTAGACCAAATTTTTTTAGAGGTGTTTCAACTGTAGTTGTTAAACTTTTTAACATCGTTCAACCTAACAACGTTTACTTTGGTCAAAAGGATATTCAACAAACTATTGTTATTAAAAGATTAATCAAGGATTTATTTTTGGATTTTGAAATCACCATTGTGCCTATTAAGAGAAATGAAGATGGATTAGCTTTAAGTTCTAGAAACAAATACCTTTCAGATGAAATTAAAAATCAAGTTACGTGTATAAACAGAGGTCTTGTTCAAGCAAAATTAGCATACTCACAAGGTGAATTAAACGTTGAAAAATTAACTAAAATTGTCAACGATATAATTGTGGGTACTAACTCACATTTTAAAATTGATTATATTTCTATTAACGATGGGGAATCTTTACAATATTTAACTAATATTGATCCGAAAAATGGTGCCGTTATTTCCTTGGCTGTTTACGTCCCAAATTCTTTGGAATACAATGAAGGTGAAATAACTAGATTGATCGATAATATTATTTTATAATGATGATAATGAAATAACTAATATATACACATAATTTAATATACAGATTTATAAACTCTTTGCAAACTTTTCTTCCATTTCTTTTTGATGTTGGATATTAGTTATCCCTTTAGTCCTCTCAGAAAAAAATATCCCACCATATTTAATCAACCATTCTCCTTTGACTTGTGTGATACATTGTAAATATTGCTTATGGCCAGTAAAAACCAATTCATTGAAAACAATAAATTTTGGTAAATCACCCATACCGAATATGACACTTCGTGGGTTAATGAACATTTGTAACCCTGAACGTAAATGTTGGTACTCTTCATTCTTATGGAATTGAGCAGAATTTTGCATAAATGATGCACAGATACATTCCTTGATTAAATCATAATTAGTGTTTGCCGAAGATTTGATTTTTAAATTTTGGAAAAGTTGTGAATGAATTTCTATTGCTTGTCTTAAAGATTTGAAATTCAAATAATTAATCTTACACCACTTTTCTAAATCTTTTGAATGTAACTCTGATTGATTAAAAATATTCAACAAGGTTAAATGATCTGAAGATTCAATTGTAAATTTAATCCTTTGCGATTCCGCTTTTTTATCATTCATTTTTCCTTCAAATATATTTGGAACGGATAACATGGATATAATCTTAACAATTTCAATAGAACAATGGAAATTACTTAACTGTGATAAAATTAACATTTTTGAAAGTGGTGGATTTAATGGAAATTTTGACATATCTTTACCTAAATTAGTCAATTTACCCTGGTTGTCTAAGGCACCAATGGACCATAATTCATATTCTGATGTTTGCAATGCTTCAATGCTTGGTGTATCAATAAATGGGAACTTGTTCAAATTAACTACACCCATATTTTTCAAAATTAAAATTGGGTTCATTAAATTTGATCTTTGAATTTCAGGGATTGGATTCGACCACATTTCAGATTCAAATGATGACAAAGTGTACAATCTATAGGCCTTACCATGTGATGTACGACCTGCTCTACCCGATCTTTGATTGGATTGTGCTTGTGAAATAGGTGTAATGTTCAATGTATCCATATTCAACCTTGGGTTGAAAACCTTCAATTTCATCAACCCTGTATCAACGACAAATTTAACTTTAGAAAAGGTTAAGGAAGTTTCTGCAATATTAGTTGCTACAATACACTTTCTTATTTTCACTTCTTCATCGTCATGAAAAACTTTTGATTGTTCTTGAGTTGACAATGATGAATAAATTGGTAAAACGTTCAAGTCCTTAATTGAACCATCGATCTTTTTCAAATTTTTCAATTCATCTTTAATTAACTCACACGTAGCTTCAATATCTTCTTGTCCTGTCATAAAGACTAAAATGTCACCCTCTTCTTTACCCAAATGTAACCTTAAAGATTGCTTGACAGCAGAATCGACATAATCAACACTAGGTACACTGGAATACATGATATCAACGGGGAAAGTTTTCCCCGGGATGAAAAAACATGGTGCATTACCATAGAATTTAGAGAACTTTTGATAATTCATTGTAGCGGAAGTAATGATTAATTTTAAATCTCTTCTTTTCATCAATAATCGTTTAAAATAACCTAAGAGAATATCAGTGTTTAGTGAACGTTCATGTGCTTCATCCATTATAATACAAGAATATTGGTCTAAATCATTGTCTTTTAAGGCCTCTCTTAATAAAATACCATCAGTCATAAATTTAATTTTAGTATTTTCACTTGTTGTATCATTAAATCTAATAGAATACCCAACTTCTTGACCTAGTTCGACTTGCATTTCTTCACTAACCCTCTTAGCTACAGATATAGTGGCAACACGTCGAGGTTGTGTTATACCAATAAGTCCTCGCGATTGATAATTAGCTTCATATAAAAATTGTGGTAATTGTGTTGTTTTACCAGAACCTGTTTCACCAATTACTATGACAACTTGATTTTCATTGATGAGATTTAACAACTTGTCCCTGACTTGAAATGCAGGTAATTTTTTCCTTATATCTAAATTTATGGGAGTTTTTTCTCTATTTGTTGCATTTTGTTTAATATGCGGGCTCGAAAGAACATTTTCTGTAACTTTGATATTTTCCGACTTTAACTGTTTTATTTTTCTACGTTCATTAACGATATGAGACCCTAAATGAGAATACTTGTACAAATCCCCCGTTTTATCCTTTATAACATTAATTTCTGATTTGTTTGAAAGAACGTTTTCTGAATTTAAAAAGGGTGGAGTGAGTCTATGTACGATGATGTCAATATTATCATCATTGATTTCACTGAATATATCTGTAGTTAATTTCTTCGAAACAGTAGGTAAATATTCTTGAATTGTCGGTTGATCTTGAATGTCTTGCAAGTCAATAGATTTCTTTATTGTGTTTTCATTAATAGATTGATCGTTATCTGTATCCTTCAAACGCTTGAAATTCTTCTTTTTAAACATAATTTTTGACTTTCGTTTTAATGTAGATGTATTTTCCTTGGCTATAATATCAGATTCGTCCTCATCCTCACTGGAGAAATTCAGGATCGGCGGTGCCATGTAGTAAATACTTTAATGTTATGTAGTAAATTTATAGGGAGTGAAATTTTTATTTTTATGCAAGATTTATTTTATGAAACGCTCATGAATAAACGTTGTATTTTGATTAAAAACAGGCAAAATATAATGTTTTTTTTGAATTGTTATTCAATTTATATATATATATATATATATATATATTAAAAAGAGATATTAAAATAGAATATACAATAGGCATCATTTTGCTGGGTCTTTGGGTTTATAGTTGTTAACATGAGATTTTTTAATCTTTCTTCTGGTTAATTTTTTACTTAGCACTTCCATATCCCTTTTGATTCCGTGACGTCTCAGATCAGACTCAGGAACCCCACAATGTAAAAGACTACGCCTGCCACGCCAATGATTAACCAATTGATATGGCCTTTTAAAAGTTTTCCCGCAGCCCCATTTATTTCCCCTGCAAACGTGGACTGATACAGTGTTATGTTGCTCTTTTATGTGCCGACGAAGATAATCAATGTTTTGAAAAGTACCTCTATATTTGCAATTTGGGTGTGTACAATAGCAGGCACCTTTAGAAGATGTTTGTAGTTCCAGTGAGGTATTGGTAACATCACTCTTTTTTTGCTCAGAGCTTGTAGTTGAAAAGGCCGTTTGAAAGCTTTCATTATGAGACCAATTTGAATTCAAATTTTCCGCATTTTTACTGTACAACGTTTGTATTGTAGTGTTAGATTTTATAGATGTAGTATCCTCTGGTACAAGAGGACCTGAATTTGAATTTGAACTTTCTAAATTAGTTATGTTTGCGGTATTTGAAATCGGGATTGGAAAATATTGTTGACGCGTTTGAGAATTAAGCTGGTAGTTCGAGGATAGGTAATGGTCTTGTGTATTTATACTAGTGCTCCCTGATACGTTGTTTGCATCCCCTGAGTAATTATAATAAAAATAATTATTTAATGGTAAGTGCTGATGTTCTAAAGATTCCACGGAAGAATTCAATTTCTGCACAAGACGTTGACCATTTGCTTCAATTTGCAATTGTGATTGTTCAAACTGCTGGACATGATCATTAGGTAATGTATGGTTTAAGGATGCATCAAATTGTTCACTATATAAAGAAGTTGAAATATAATGTGACTTGGGTAAATAATCAAAAGACATATTTGATTTTGCTTTTATTAGATTGTTTGTAAAGTTATTGACTTCTTCATTTGGTAAACCCTTAAAATCGTTATTTAAATAGTTGTCGATGTGTTGTTGTTGTTGTTGTTGGTACTCTTGTTGGTACTGTTCTGTAATATCAGAATTACTATCTAAATAATTTTCCATAGGTGTTAATAAACAATTAAATTTTGCTGTTATTAACATAAAGGGTTCTGAATAAATAATAGGTGTGTGTCCAACAGAGAGACTGATTAGGAAAAACAACAGTTGGAATAATTTTTTTTAATTGATTTTGATTCCAAATGTGGCAATTGAGGGGATTATGTATCTGATATTAATCTATTTCAGTCAGACATGGCGTTTTTTTTTATTATTATTTTATTATTATTATTATTCAGGCTGATTTTTTGAAAATGATCGTGATAACTTGTCATGTATTTAGAAAAGCCCCTTTGATGCAAAATCATAGCATTTAATACGATAAGGGATAGGCTAATCAGTGTTGCATTTAAAGATAAAAACTTCATTTTGAAACCTTCAGCTGTCCAATAATCAACAGCTGCAACAGTTAAACACTCATTTCGGGATTTCTTCGATGACATTATCATGCATAGAATGGAAAAGTTATGTACAAAAAATTACCGCTGTGCATTGACGTTGCCTTATGTATGCGATATGCAGTAGAACAATTTACAGGGTGCATGCATATACATATTCTGGAAATAAATTTAAAAGAGCCGGTGACTTCTCTGCCGAAAAAGTAAAAATCGAAACATAATTGTTGTTAATTTTCTCAATTCTCACTTTAAAACCCATAATGAATACCTAAACTTAAACCAAGAACAAATATCAAATTTTGCTCACTTATTATTCCAAGAATTATAACCGTTGCTAAAACTGTAGCTTCAATGTAACTTATAGATTTAATCATAGATTGTTTTTTTGCGTTTTTAACAATACCTTCAATTTTAAAATTTAACATGTTTAAAATTGGTTCTAATTGTTTTTCGCTCGACTTTTCCTGTTCTAATGCTAACTTACTTAACTCTGTTTTAAACAAATCTAGCTGCTCAATTTGTGCTTCATTTGCTTTCCCTATGATTTTATTGAACTTAAAATCCAATTCTTGTAAATTTTCATTCATTTTTAACCGTTGATTTTCACTTGCCCTGTTTAATTCGAATTTACTTTTGGATAATTTTGAATTTAAATCATCTATTTCAAGTCTTAATCCATTGACAACTTGATTCAATTCGTTCATGTTAACTACCATAGTTTCATCATATTTAACCATGACATTTTTAAAGTTTTTTAAAATAATCTCATAATCTTTCAAAGTTTGGACTCTATTTAACTCCTGAGTGTAATATGAACAAAAAGATTCAATTAAATTGGTGTATCCAAAGTAAGTTGTCCATAAAACAGCATCTTTAGCTAACTCTGCTATGCATAAATTAATTTCGGCTTCATTTTCTATAATTCGAGAACAAGCTTTTGGTAAACATGGCATATGGGGATTGGATTCGAATAGACATTTAGTTAATTCAATAGATATCAAATTTCTCCTAAATGGTTCTAACTGATTATTCTGACAAGTAAAGATCGACCTTTCTAATATATTTAAAATACAATTGGATTTATCCAACTGGATCAATTGGATTAAATTGTTTTCATCTTGAGTTAATTCTTCTATGAATGAGCTAATCTGAGAAGATTTTGTTAATTCGTGTGAGTGTATTACACTTATAGTGAGTAGTAATAACCAATGTTTTAGTTGCATAAGTGGGTTACGTTTGTGATAGCAAACAGATTAATGATATAAATGATGATAAAATACATAATTCCTTCCTCCCTGTGGGTTTTATTTCTTAAAGGGGAATAAAAGTTAAACCAGCCTTTTCAATTAAAAAGGCTGGTATGGAGTTGAACAAAATATGATACATCACATTTTGAACTTAGTCTAAAACGACAATGTAATATGAAAAAAATAAAATGGTAATTTCTACACTTGTGAAATCAAACTTATGGTATCACCCTTTAACATTATCGTACCTATATCCCTTGATTGACCATTTTCATCAATTTGTTGTGCATTTTCCAAGACAATGTTCATGAACTCATCGAAACCTTTTAAAGTACCCGTTATCCTATCCTTTTGACCAGAGATCCAAATGGATAGTTTACTTGAAGTTTGAAGCTGTTTAAACAATTGGTTGATTGGTGGGACCATCACCTTAGCCTGTTTCTGCTTTTGCTTGTTTTCCATGTTTATATAAATGGTTCAAATTGTAAACTCAAGCTTGAAGAAAAAAAAAAATTCAATATTCAATTTTCAATTTTCCTATTTCATTTAATTGTCAATAGCCAATTAATATGGACGCGATCATTCAAGCATTGGATGCGCTTTATGGCACGCAGTCAACGCCTCAAATGAAGAATGAAGCAAACGCCTTTCTTCTCCAGTTCCAAAGATCTAAGGAAGCATGGGAGGTCATTTTCCCTGTTTTTGAAACTTCATCAAGTTCAACAACGTTAAAGTTGTTCATGGCACAAACTTTAAGATCTAAAATCCAATATGATTTTGGCCAACTTCCACAAGAATCTGTTCAGGGGTTAAGAAATTCAGTTTTACAATTAGGTCTTACTCTTAATTCAAATTCTAATCAATTGATCATAAGACAATTGTCCATTGCATTAGTTTATCTCGTTATGCAAGATTTTGAATGGAGAACCCCAGTTCAAGAGTTGATGAACACTATGTCCGGTAATGCCAATACTATCCCTCTGTTATTGGAATTTTTAAGAATTCTACCAGAAGAAATGATTGAAGTTGAAAAAACCCCATTAAGCATTGAAGAATTCGAATTACAAACTAATGAATTGTTATTGAAGAACATTGAAAATGTTTTATTTTTTATCAATGAACTTTGTCAAAGTGTCAATTCAATTGAAACTTTAAATTCTATTCTTAACTGTTTCAAATCCTGGTTGTTTGAATTACCAGTTGAAATGGTTGTTCAAACATATCCTAACCTTTGGCAATTAGTCGTTAAGGGTTTTAAGGATGAAGAATCTTTGGATACAGCCATTGATTGTTTAATCACTATCATCAGTGAAATTGATACATATTCAGAAACGAGTTCATCATTAATTGAATTAATTTTACAATTCTTGGTCACCTTGGAACCGTTCATTTTAGAAAATTGGGATGATTCTAATATTATTGAAAGATTAACTGAATTGTTTTCGATAACTATTGAATCATGGCATGCCTTAGTTATCCGTAATCCTCAAAAATACGAAAAATTGATTAATATCGAATTGAAACTTACAAGTTACCCAGATGATTTGGATATTATTAAATATACATTCAAATGTTGGTCAGATTTAAAATCAATGTTAGTTTTACCGCCATTTAAATCATCCAAGGAAATGTTCAAACCAATATATCTTAAATTAGTTTCTGTATTAATTCACCATCTTTCATATCCAATGAAATCCGATTCAACTGATTTATCCGTTCTGTTTAACAACAACAAGGAAATGGAGGATAAATTTAAAGATTCACGTTATGAAGTTGGAGATGCCTTAAAAGATTGTTGTTCAGTTGCGGGTGCTTATTCTACTTTATTAATCCCATTTGAAAAATTAAAATCAATTATTTTAAGTGGGAAGGGGAAATGGCAAGAAATTGAATCATTACTCTTTTCCATTAGATGTATGGCAAAGGAAGTTTCAAATAATGAAAATAAAATTTTACCTGAAATTATGACATTTTTAATTCAATTACCTGAAAACCCTAAAATTAGATACGCTGCAATTTTAGTTCTAGGTAGATATACAATTTGGACTAGTAAACACCCAGAATTTTTAGAAATGGAGTTAGATTATATTACTAAAGGGTTCCAATTAGAATCTATGGTTGGGTATTCACAAAAGGATAAGGATGATATTATTATGGCATCATCTCATGCACTGAAATATTTCTGTATTGATTGTTCTGATTTATTGGTCAATTATTTACCAATCTTACATCAATTGTATTCAAGTATTCAACAAGGAATTGATATTCAATCTAACTATGATATTGTCGAGGGGTTGTCACATGTTATTCATAAATTTATTCTTCAAGATGAACAATCTGAGGGGATAAATGAAATTTTGAATATGTTTTGGGGGGATATCATTGTAAAATTGGAACGTTATTGTTTATTAAATGAAATTAATGAAGTTACAGCTGTTGAAATTGCAGACACTGTTGAAATTTTAAGCATTTACGTGGAAAATTTAAAACCAAGAGATTTTTCCATTAGGGGTAATAAAGTTGCTAATGTTTTAATGAATGGGGTTTTCCCAATTGTTTTTCAATTAATTGAAAAGTTTGGGAAATTTATTAAAGTTAGTGAAAGGTGTTTAAAACTTTTAAGAAAATCAATTCAAACTTTTAAAGAGTTTTTAATTTTGAAAGTTGAAGACTTAGGCAAGATGTTGATCTTGGGGTATGAAAAGTATCAAATGGGGTGTTATTTATGGGTTTCTGGTTCTCTTATTAACGAATATTGTTCCCTGGAGAACGTCAATGAAGAAACTTTGAATGCTATGTGGGGTTTTTCCAAAACACAAATAAATGCATTTGTCAAGACATTTAAATTAGGCCCAAGGGAGGAAATGAGTACATTGACGGATGATTTTTTTAGAATGATGAGAGATGTTTTGATGTATGAACCACTAAAGTTATTAAATGATGATGAACTATTAAATGAATTGTATGAAATTAGTTTTATGGGATTAGATATTTACCATGAGGATGAAACTTTAGGATCAATTTTGAACTTTTTAATTGAGCTTTTCATGTGGGGGAATGAAAATCCACCTATTTCATTTGTTGAAGATTTACCAGTTGCATTAAAATTTAAAATCCATCAAATTGTTCAATTTAATGGTGGTGAAATGATTAGTAAATTGTTAATTTGGGGGATTAATAAATTTTCCTATGATATTCAAATTGATTCTTTGGAATTAGTCGTTGAAATTATCAAATTATCAATTTACTTAGAGAATGCTAAAATTTCGCTTACTTGGATCAATAGATTCATGGATATGTTACCACAAAATTTAATCAATAATAATGAAAGGGTTAAATTGTTGAAAGTTGTTGAGAATTCAATTGATGAAAAGAATTTTAGAAAGGTTAGATCAGGGATTAACGATTTCATTGGGTGGTATAAAAGGAAGGGGCTCAACTAAATAATTCGGGTAATCTGACATATATACTAATTTGTAACATTTAATTATTGCTAGTTAAAACTAGTTTAAATTAAGTGTTTTTTACTGTGGTTGCAATATGAACAAACAAAGTAGGCGCTAGTAAAAAAACCTGCTGACTATATTTAAGTAAACCGCCAAGTGAATTCTATTTTGGTAATGCTAGTGAACCTAACCGAACACTTTTATAAGTAAATTGTCATTATTACTGGGACCTTGGAGGCTTAATTTTTGTGAACAATTGGAAGAATGCAAACTCTATTCTACTGCAGGGGTTTAATAATTATGTGGTTTACTGTCAAAAAATTGTATGCACCGGTAGGCAAGTTATTTGCCTTTGTGTAGTATTGAGATTGATGGATCGTTGTTAGACCGCAGATAAACCTTTAGTTTACAGTTTGAATTTCAATTGGTTGTTTTAAAATTTTCAAATGTAGTAAAGTGAATCCGCTCTCGATATAAATTATCAAATATACTGACCCTGTAAACAACAGAAGTGTGTGTATGTTGTGTATGTTTACACACGTATATCCCATTTAATAGATGTATTATTTATTTATATTATTCATGCAACACTATCAAATTATCTGTTGAATTGAACATTACTATAATTAAAATAATTCGTTAAAAACTTCGTATAAACGAAGCGGTGCATTCTCTATATAAACGCAACTAGCACTCAATTAGTTTCCTTTAAAATATCATATCATTGAGCGGGAACTCAGATAATAAATTCTATTCAAACTCACATTCTTCGTCACGCCCACAAAAAAGGTTAACTTGCACAGTCAATTTGATGCACATTAGCTAATAACCGTGTTAACTCAACACATATTACACAATGCGCACCCGCTTAGCTTATGCAGTTAATAAGTGAAACTCAAGTCTTACATCGGCTTAGTAACCGTTTGCTATACCTTGACTTTTTTTCTTTTTTTGAAAAATTTGACCTGCATGAATGCATTGTGAGTTAAATAGAAGAAAACGCACTCCCAAAGAAAAAGCGATGACGTGTGTCATAATTAATCACTAAGATTCCAAAGCGAAGCGAATAGATCAGCTCATCATCAACTCATTTTGTTCTTTATCTTTTATTACGAGGGGAAAACGTGTTGGGTTATTTGTTTGATTGTTCTGCTTGTTCATCTTTTAATACCTTTGAATAAAATGCCATGTAGGGTCATTGGGGGCTTGTGAGTGGCTTAGCATGGACAATGACGATAGATTCGGAAGCTTCTAATGTTCCGAAATGTAACAAATTGCTTTACAACTGGATATTAATACTGTAATTTTAATGAAGGGGCAACCATTGCTACCATATCGTTTTAAGGTTTTACATGTGGTATAAATGTGGTTTACAACTAGCTTTGCAGTAAACTTTAAGTTGATTTAAAGTTAGTTTGTTTTGACGGTGATTACTCCAATACGCTCTGTTTCATTCCGTTAACGCACACTCAAACGCAGTAGTTCACAATTAATTTTCAGTTGGTTTGACATTAAAACAAAGTAAAGCTTCGCAAAACTATTTCAATCAAATAGCTAAAGCTAAGTGGTTATATCATTAGATTAATAAAATGTTACGCTTTGCTTTCCTATTGATAGAACGATGGAAAGCACGTTCAGCGTATACTCAGTTTTAAACTCTCATTAAAATGTCAATTACATTATAAATAAAATACGAACTAAATTGCAGATCGTGGTTTTTTGACTTTACATGGTAGAAGCGTTTCTGAACTTTTCACCAGCGTAAATAGCCTTATCACCTAATTCTTCTTCAATTCTCAATAATTGGTTGTACTTGGCGACTCTTTCGGATCTAGCAGGGGCACCGGACTTAATTTCACCGGTTCTTAAACCAACAGTCAAATCAGCAATAAAGACATCTTCAGTTTCACCAGATCTGTGGGAAACCATAACCCCCCAACCAGCGGCGTAAGCGTCCTTAGCAGCTTGGATGGATTCAGAAATAGACCCAATTTGGTTGATCTTCAAAAGTAAAGCATCAGCAGCCTTCTTTTCAATGGCAGTCTTGATTCTCTTTGGGTTGGTAACGGTTAAATCATCAGCAACAATTTGGACTGGTAATTTAGGGAATTCATTGGACCAAGTTTCCCAGTCGTCTTCGGCAAATGGATCTTCAATAGAGACAATTGGGTATTTCTTAATGAGTTCTTCGTAAAGGGACCCTAATTGAGCACCAGTTAAAGCTTTAGAACCATCTGTGTTAGGGTTCTTGTAATCAGTATCGTACATTTCGTTCTTGTAGAATTCAGAAGAGGCACTGTCCATGGCAATCTTGATGAGGCCAGTGTAACCAGCAGCGGCAATAGAGTCAACAATCAGGTCCAGGGCTTCTTGTGGGGTAGAAAGGTTTGGAGCAACACCACCTTCATCACCAACATTGGCAGCAGATTGACCATACTTCTTCTTAGCCAAAGACTTCAAATGGTGGTAGACTTCAGAACCCATTCTCATGGCTTCAGCAAAAGATTTAGCACCAGTTGGGGCAATCATGAATTCTTGGAAGGCCAAGTCCCCACCAGCATGGGAACCACCGTTTAAAACGTTCATAAATGGAACTGGTAAGACAAATGGTTGCTTAGCACCGGCCAAATCAGAAATGTATTCATAAAGTGGCTTCTTAACGTAAGCAGCACCAGCCTTGGTAATAGACATGGAAACACCTAAAATAGCGTTGGCACCTAATTTACCTTTGTTTTCAGTACCATCAAGGGACATGAGGAATTCGTCGTATTTGAGTTGTTCAGTGACTGGAATTTGTTCCTTGACGATAGCTGGGGCAATAACATCATTGACGTAACCAACAGCCTTAGTAACACCCTTACCGAGCCATTGAGACTTGTCACCGTCTCTTAATTCCAAAGCTTCGTGGACACCAGTTGATGCACCGGATGGAACAATGGAGCGAAAGACACCCAATTCGGTGGTTAATTCAACTTCAACGGTTGGGTTACCTCTGGAGTCGTAGACTGAGCGGGCATGGACTTTAGTAACAGTGGACATTTGTTCGTGTTTTGTAGGCAATGGTTTATTTTTACTTTGATTGGGATTGGGGACTTGGCGGGTATTTATACTTATATGACCGTCGTTTCCGGGGATGATGTGAAAAGTGGTCATTTTATCTCCGGGTCAGCAACTGCCGGTGTTGTCGTGTGACAAAGGTTGATGTTGCATTGATAAATATTGTATTTTGTCGCGCAATGAGTTTAATTTATTTTAGTTATTACCTCCTCTTCCTCTTATCTATGGTCTCAATTTCCGAATATATCACTGCTGTTATAGCTTCCTTTGGCCTTTACAACGTTTTTGACACGCCTGTTCCTGGTGATTCCCCGCTTTCGCTGTGCGACACTTCGCAACAACAAATCTTAACGATTCAATCGCTTGATTTAACTCCGAATCCTCCTTTACGTGGGCAGAACCTTACAATTGAAGCTCTAGGTGAAATATCTCAACAGATAGAAGATGGTGCTTATGTGGATGTGCTTGTTTCCTATGGGTATATTAAATTAGTGCAACAAACATATGATTTATGTGAACAGTTACCTCAAGTTGATTTAGAATGTCCTGTTGACAAGGGTCAACATCAAGTGGAAAAAGTTGTCGAGTTACCTGCCCAAGTCCCTCCAGGGAAATACACGGTGTTAGCTAGGGCTTATACCAAGGACGATGAACTGATTACGTGTCTTACTGGGCAAGTGGTTTTTCCTGCTGCGTTTGGCTATTAAATAATTAATAACGATCTTATCAGCTGAGAGTGAGTCTATATCCATCAGCCATTAAAATGAGCTTGACTATCTAACAGTTAATATACTAAATAGCTTTATAATTTATTAGGTTTATTGGGGTTCATATTTGTATGTATGTATGTATACTTTTAAGCATTGCATGACAAACTACAGGTAATTCTTGATTTGATTTGAAGTTATGAGCAAAAATAGTGTTTCACTGTCATCATAGCTTCAGTGTACTTAAATAGTATCTAGTTGGCTTTATTTCAACAAAAATTTATGTTTTAACTTCTCAATCTGCTGTTGAATTGTCGTTTCAACTGAGCAGACAACCAGAAGGCAACAAAAGGCAACCAAAAGGCAACCAAAAGGCAACCGTAATATTATCATAAATACCTCCCAATATTCCCCCTTTAAATTATTGTTATGCTACTTTTCAACTCGGGATATTTCCCTAAAAAGTACAACTTAACTTATCCCGTAACAGTTTCAAAGATAACATATTGGCTCAACTATATTTCTAGTTATCTAATACCATCTGACACTTTCCCGTTTAAAAAACAGTAACACACAATTAGATCGCTTCCACATGTTAATATCGCATGTTACATCCCAATGACATACTAACACACTGCACAAGTAATATGAATCTTTATTATAAGGAGGCTTCTATAATTTTGCGCTTTTTAAAATCCGTTTTTAATTTTTCTTCCTCTTCAACTTGACAACTTCACTTATTATCTACTAATGCTTGGGTTCAATAAAAGAAACAGGACCAAGCAAGCCAATGGACCTAGTGCCGGTTCCAGATCCGCTGGTACTGGTGGTGTCAAAAAGGCCGTTTATGAACACACAAAAAAGAAAGAAGTGGGTGTTTCCGATTTAACTCTTTTATCAACTATTTCAGATGTTGCCATTAATCAAAATCTCCAAAAACGTTTTGAAAATGGACTCATTTACACTTATATTGGTCACGTTCTGATTTCTGTTAATCCATTTAGAGATTTGGGGATTTACACTAATGACATTTTGAAAACTTATAGGGGGAAAAATAGATTAGAAGTCCCACCACATGTTTTCGCCATTGCTGAATCGATGTACCACAATTTAGTTTCTTATAATGATAACCAATGTGTTATTATTTCCGGGGAATCAGGTGCGGGGAAAACTGAAGCTGCTAAACGTATCATGCAATATATTGCTGAAACTTCCTCTAGTCTTTCAACTACTAGTAACATTCAAAAAATTAAAGATATGGTTTTGGCAACTAACCCATTATTAGAATCTTTTGGGTGTGCCAAAACTTTGAGAAATGATAACTCTTCAAGACATGGGAAATATTTAGAAATTCAATTCAACAAGGATTACCAACCTGTTTCTGCAAATATCACTAACTATTTATTGGAAAAACAACGTGTTGTTGGTCAAATTAAAAACGAAAGAAATTTCCATATCTTCTACCAATTAACAAAGGGTGCACCTGAAGCTTATAGGAAAAATTTTGGGCTTCAATTACCTGATCAATACGTTTACACTAGTAAATCTCAATGTATTAATGTCCAATCAATTGATGATGTGGAAGATTTCAAGGGGACATTGGCTGCCATGGATACAATTGGGTTAACACAGGATGAAAAGGATAACGTTTTTCGTCTTCTCTCGGCAATTTTATGGATCGGGAATGTTACCTTTTTAGAAGATGATGAGGGCAATTCCAAGATTAGAGATACATCAGTTACTGATTTCATTGCCTATTTATTAAAAGTTGATTCGGGACTTTTATGCAAAGTTTTAACTGAACGTATCATGGAAACTTCTCATGGTATGAAGAGGGGGTCAATTTATAACGTCCCACTTAATATCACTCAAGCTATTGCTGTTAGAGATGCACTTGCTAAGGGGATTTACAATAACCTTTTTGATTGGATTGTCGATAGAGTTAATTTATCATTTGCCTCATTAGCCGCTTCTAAAGAAGATTATAAATCAATTGGGATTTTGGATATTTATGGGTTTGAAATTTTTGAACATAATTCATTTGAACAGTTGTGTATTAACTACGTCAATGAAAAACTTCAACAAATTTTTATTCAATTAACATTGAAATCTGAACAGGATGAATACGTTAGGGAAAAAATTCAATGGACCCCAATTAAATTCTTCAACAATAAGATTGTTTGTGATTTAATTGAATCTAAATCCCCACCGGGTATTTTTTCCACTTTGAACGATGCCATTGCCACTGCCCATGCTGATTCATCTGCGGCAGATCAATCGTTTGCTCAAAGAATTAACGCCGTTAGTTCTAACCCACATTTTGATCTTAGAGGGAATAAATTTGTTATTAAGCATTATGCAGGTGATGTCACCTACGACATTGATGGTATTACAGATAAGAACAAGGATCAAATGTTAAAGGATTTACTTGATTTGTTAGGGACATCACAAGATCCATTTATCATTTCACTTTTTTCCAATGCCATGGCTAATGCCAAAGCTAGGAGACCACCCACTGCAGGTGATAAGATTAAAAAATCTGCTAATGAATTAGTGGAGAATTTATCCAAATGTACACCAAGTTACATTCGTACTATTAAACCTAATGAGAATAGATCCCCAAGTGAATTCAACGAAAAGAACGTCCTGCATCAAGTTAAATATTTGGGTTTACAAGAAAATGTCCGTATTAGAAGAGCAGGTTTTGCCTATAGACAAACATATGAAAAGTTCGTTGAAAGATTTTACCTTCTTTCCAATAAAACATCATATGCTGGTGAATATATTTATCAAGGTGATGCTAAAACTGCCACACAAATTATTCTCCAAGATAGTAAATTTTCATCTGATGAATGGCAATTAGGTGAAACGAAAGTTTTCATTAAGAAACCAGAAACTCTCTTTGCCTTGGAAGATATGAGGGATAATTATTGGGGTGATAAGGCTAAAGTTATCCAACGTGCATGTAGAAAATGGTTAAGAAGAAGAGAAAATGGTGCCAAGATTATTCAAAGGTTATGGAGGGAACGTTTAGGTAAGATTTCTCAAGCTAATAAATACACTGAATTAAGAGATTTTGGTAATTCAATTGTTTATGGGAAAAAACAAAGGAGGAGATTATCCGTTTTAGGCTCAAGACAATTCTTAGGGGATTACCTTGGTTGTAATGATACAACTGGTTTCGGGAGATTTATTATGGGAAAAATTGGTAATGTTGGTCAAATCGAATTCAGTGCAAGGGGTGAACAATTACATTCAAAATTTGGTAGATCTTCTCAAAGATTACCCAAAGTTTTCCTCATTACCAAGAGAGGAGAATTTATCGTTGTTGGTCAAACCGTTGTTGATCGTAAAATCCAATACGCTGTTGAATTTACGAAATCTATCAAATCAATTCCTCAAGTAAGTGTTTCCAATTTAGCAGATGATTGGTTAGCTATCAATTTGAATTCAAGTTCTGAAGGTGATCATTTTATCAATTGTCTTTTCAAAACTGAAATTTTGGCAAGGTTCAAAAAACATAATCCATCAATTACAATTTCTATTGGGGAATCAATTACTTATTTTAAGAAACCGGGGAAGAAGCATACTGTTAAATTTAAAATGGACCCAGCAATCCCACATGGAGAAAACTATAAATCTTCAACTGTTAGTGTTATTCAAGGTGCTAATGCTAATACTAAAAACAAGGAAATTCCTAAACCAAAGAGTATATTTACTGGTGATCGTATTGCTCAATATAAGGCTAATGCTAAATTGACTAATACTGTTCGTCGTGTTGCACATCCTGCTGCTGCCAGTAATGGTGTTCCTAGTGCTAATGGTGGACCAATCATTCCTCCATCTAGTACTAAACCTGTCATTAAATCAACTGGGGCTAAGAAAAAGGCACCACCACCGGTTGTTTCTAGAAAACAGCAACAACAACAGCAACCAGTTGCTCAACAAGCACGTCCCGCACCACCTGCCCCTCCTGCACCACTTGCTGCCCCTGTTGCTCCTGCTGAAGATATGTACATTGCAGAATACGATTTCCCAGGTGGGAACCCGGGTACTTTAGCTTTGAAAAAGGGTGACATTTTCCCAGTTGTTAAACACGAATCTAATGGTTGGTCGTTGGCTAAAGTTAACGGAGTTGAAGGTTGGGTTCCTACTGCTTACATTAAGAAACACGTTGCTGCTGCTGCTTCCTCTGCACCTACTGCACCTTCTATTGTTGCAGCACCAGTGGCATCATCTGTTGGTAATGGCGCATCTACATCTGGGTTAGCCAATGCCCTGTTGGAAAAGAAAACTCAAGAACATTCTATGGCAAGTGATTTAGCTGCTGCCATTAGATCACATGCAAAGAGGGAAAGTGACGATGAGGATGATGATGATGATGATTGGTAATTAAGTGTTTTTGTGCGTATACGTTAGTTTGTATTTAATATTTATGGAGTTTTTGTGCGTTTTGTGTATTTAAAAACTAAAGTTTATTGTGATAAAAGTCTGTTGTTGAACTAACGCAATTTGATGGTGCAATTTAAATATTAGATTTTTATATGTCTTCTTTATATACATTTGGGACATTGCTGCTGAGCGAAATTTTTCAGTTTTATTCTTTTTTTCGTTCTTTTAAACTCTTTTTTTCTTCTTTGTTTGTTCTTTTTGTTATAAATAAATGTCTGATTTATCATCCATTGCTGTTATATTGGAACAATCTTTAGACCCACGTTTGGCCAAAGATGCAGGTGTTCGACTGAAAGCCATGGAAACTAGTCCAGGGTTTAGTGTCTCACTTTTACATTTGATTTCATCAAATCAAATCCAACCCCAAATTAGATTAGCAGGTTCACTTTATTTTAAGAATTTAATTAGAAGAAAATGGATTGATGAATCTGGTGTTTATATGATTGACCAAAATGATGTTAAAATTATTAAGGATGAAATTGTTAAATTAATGGTTCAATTACCTGATCAATTACAACTTCAAATTGGTGAATCAATTAGTTTGATTGCAGAATCTGAATTCCCAGAATTATGGCCTGGGTTATTAAATGAATTAGTTTCAATGTTAAATTTAAATGATTTAAATGTTAATAAAGGTATTTTAAAAGTTGCACATTCAATTTTTAAAAGATGGAGACCATTATTTAGATCTGATGAATTGTATTTAGAAATTCAATTGGTTTTAGATTCTTTTGCAACTCCATTCTTAGAAATGTTAAAGGGTATTGATTTATTAATTGATCAAAATTTAAATAATAAAGATCAATTAAAATTATTATTGGAAAATTTGAATTTATTAATTAAAATATATTTTGATTTAAATTGTCAAGATATACCAGCATTTTTTGAAAATAATATGAAAGTTTTAATGAATATTGTTTTAAAATATTTTAAATTTCACAATTCATTAATTGAAGATTCAAATGAAGATGATGAAATTGATTCAATTATTCAATTAAAAATTAACATTTGTGAATTAATTCAATTATATACAACTCGATATGGAGAAGAATTTGATCATTTTATTCCAATGTTTATTGAATCATCTTGGGAGATATTAAATGAAATTACAATTCAACCAAAATTTGATATTTTAACATCAAAATGTTTAAAATTTTTAACAATTATTACAACTATAGCAAAATTCAATTCAATTTTTAACAATGGTATAAAGGATTTATTAGAAAAGATCATTATTCCAAATGTTAGATTAAGAGAAATTGATGAAGAAATTTTTGAAGATGATCCAATTGAATTCACTAGAAGAGATTTAGATGGGTCAGATAGTGATTCAAGAAGAAAAGCATGTATTGATTTTGTAAGAGCTTTAAAAGAATTGGATGATTCATTAATCACTAATGAAGTTATGGTTTATATTAATCAATTCTTAAATGATTATAAAACAACAGGTAATTGGAAATCTAAAGATTTATCAACATTTTTATTTTCAGGAATTGCAACAAAGGGTTCAATTACTAATTCAGGGATTATTGGTGGTATTAATTTATTAGTTGATGTTGTTGATTTTTTCTCTACTAATATTTACCCAGATTTAATTAATGAACAAGTTTCACATCAAATTTTAAAAGTTGATGCAATTAAATATATTTACACATTTAGAAATCAATTAACAAAGGAACAATTATTACAAACTTTACCATTATTATCAAATCATTTTCAAAGTAATAATTATGTTGTTTATACATATTCAGCAATTACATTAGAAAAGATTTTATCATTAAGAAATCCAAATAATCATCAAGAAATGATGTTTAATAAAATGGATATCCCAATTGATGTTTCTAATGATTTATTAAAAAATTTATTCCGTTTAATGTTTAAAATGGGTGAAACACCAGAAAAATTATCAGAAAATGAATTTTTAATGAAATGTATTATGAGAATTTTATTAAATTCAGAGGATAATTTAATTCAATCAATTAATGAAATTTTGAATCAATTAATTAAAGTTATTGATATTATTTCTAAAAATCCAGCAAATCCAAAATTTAATCATTTTACATTTGAATCAATTTGTGTCATTCTAAAATTTTATAAATTACAAATTGTTCAATTATTTGAAATTATTAAACCAATGTCATTTAGTATATTAGGTGCAAACATTGAAGAATTTATACCATACATTTTCCAAATTTTATCATATATTTTAGAAAATTGGCCAATTAATCAACAAGATTGTCCAATTCCAAATGAATTTGAACAATTAATTAAACCATTGTGTTCACCAATCATTTGGGAAAATAGAGGGAATATCCCAGGTATTGAAAGATTATTATCAATTATTATTAAAACTAAACCTGAATTATTTAATAATGTTGAAATTTATTTAACACCAGTTTTAGGTGTTTTTCAAAAATTGATTTCATCAAAGGTTAATGATCATTTAGGGTTTGATTTTATTGAAAATATTTTAAATAATTTACCAATGGGTTTATTAGAACCATATTTAAAACAAATTATGTTAGTTTTATTAACAAGGTTACAAAATATGAAAACTGAAAAATATTTAAAGAGGTTTGTTTTATTTTTGAGTAAAATGTCATGTTTAGATAGAACTAAATCAAATTGGGATTCTTCTATGGTTATTAGTTTAATTGAAAATGTTCAAGTTGGATTATTTGATCAAATTTTAAATAATTTTATTATTTCATCAATTTCAAAATTTAACAATTTAACTGATAAGAAAATTTTATGTGTTGGTTTAACTAATTTAGTTATTGATAATATTGATAAAATTGAACAAACCAAGAGTTTGACTATAATTAAATCAATCATTGAATTAATTTCATCAGATTCAATTAAAAATTATAAACCTATTAATGAACATTTGGAAATTATGTTAGAAATTGAAAATGATGAAATATCATTCAGTGGGAGTTTTAATAAATTAAATATTATTAGTAAGAAACCATGGGATCCAATTGTTGAAATTAAAGATAAAACTTCATTAATTGCTTTCTTTAAATTAAAAATTACAAATTTCAATGGTTATCAACAGTTATTATCTAATATGGACATTGAAACACAAAAATTGGCACAATTATTAATTCAATGATCAAGTGGATGAATTGAATCATTCAAAACGCTCGTTATATCATTATCAAGATTAAGAATCTCATCAGCCACATCATCAGATGGAGTCGTTGTTGAAAGAGGAGGTGTATTAGTTTGTTGTGTTAAAAGTGTAGAATTCGATGATCCTAAAGATTTATCCTGTTTACTATGTGATCCATCTGTTTGTTTATTATTTGTATTATCTATAACATCCTGTTTACCGCCTGCATTTAATGCCTCTTGTCTTTTTAACTCTGCAATTTCAGCAGCAGTTAAAAAACGTCCACCTTGACCTCTGGGACGCCTCATGGCATGTTTATGTCTAGATTCATGTAAATATGGCTTTTTAATACGCTCCACCTTAAGTTTCTCCTCTAATTTTGCACGAGCTATCCTCCTCTTCAGGATACGATGGTACTGTTTCGCGTTCACGTAAAATGGTTGATTTTGCTCGTATTGTGGTTGTGTTTGTGGTTGCTGTTGTTGTTGTTGTTGTTCAGGTGTTTCCAAGTCCAAAAGTGCATCAGTTGTTTCGCCTTGGACAAACTCATCAGTATAGAAATCCTTCATTTCAGACATCTTTTTGTAAACAAATGATCAAGATTAACAATATCTCTACAACAACTTTTTTTTTTTAAACATTTTTTTTTTAGACTCCGATATTTCCCTCATTTAGTAATATATAACATGAGCATAAGGTAATCAATAAAAACAGTTACGTATTGATATTTACGTTTTATTTGTGTTGTGTGCAAAAATGCTTTAGCTTTAATTTTACATTAGCTTAAAAACATTTTATCAAATTCATATTACATAAACAGCAGTGGTCACGTGACCGTTCAATGTCATTTGCTAAGATATCATGAGCAATGCTGACGTAAGCATATATTCATCCGTGCACCATTTTTTTTATGAACAAACAGTAAAAAATAATCAAACAGTAAATTTTAGCCATAGCATTAAACATTAACTTTTAGTATAAAACAGTTAATAACATGCCATTTGGTGTCACATACAGACCAGCTGTTCTTCTCTTCTTTTTTATTAGACAGCCTATTGCTGCCTCTGCAATTGTGGGCTCTTTTGCTCTTTGGGAAGCTGACAGAAACCTCGGTTTAGGTATCAGAGACAGTATCAACACTTGGAGACAAAACGCTCTTGGGTTCGCCACTGAAGAAACACAATACGCCCAGTTTAAGAAAATTGATGAACTCAAAAGACAGGAACTACTCTTAAAGGAATAAAGACTTGTCAATAACATGTTAATGCTTGTTGACATGTTGTTTTATTTATTAGCAATTTCCTCATATACAATAACCCATTTATATCATTAAAAAAATATTATAGTACAAAAATGCAATTAAGCTATCTATATACACGTTTTATTGGTCTTTTTTTGCTCATTGATTTATTTCATTTCATTTAATTATATTCTCTTACTTATTCTATACAGTTCAAAAACTGCAGCTGGTGTCATCCCTTGGATCCTTCTAGCTTGCCCAATAGTCTCTGGTTTAACCTTGTTTAATAATGTAATCACTTCATTTGATAATGCAGGTAATGTTTTATAATTAAAATCTATTGGTAATTTCATATTTTCATCAGCTTTAAATGCTTTAATATATTCCCTTTCCTTATTTAAATAACCGCTGTAATTACCATCTATAGTAATTTTCATCTTAATTCTATCATTTAAATCATTTAAACTTGGATCATTAATAATTGGTAATAATTTATCAACTGTCATATCATTATATTTCAAAATTTCAAATGCTGATTTAGATTTACAATCATTACCAATACTTAAAGAATTTATAACATTACCCCATTTTAATGAAGTTAATTTAAAATCTTTTAATTTATCGATACCATATTGATACATTTTTTTATCATTTTGAAATGATTCCCATCTTTTATTATTAATACAACCAATTTCACGTCCTCTTTCTGTTAATCTTAAATCTGCATTATCAGCTCTAACTGTAACTCTAAATTCAGATCTTGATGTGAACATTCTATATGGTTCACTAACACCTTTTGTAATTAAATCATCAATTAAAACACCAATATAACCATCAGATCTATCCATAATAAATTCATCCTTGGATAAATATGATAAACCTGCATTTATACCTGCAATTATCCCCTGAGCTGCAGCTTCTTCATAACCTGTTGTACCATTAATTTGACCTGCTAAATAAAGACCATTAATAAGTTTTGTTTCTAAAGTTCTTTTTAATTCCCTTGGATCAACATAATCATATTCAACACCATAAGCAGGTTTTTCCATTTTAACATTTTCTAACCCAATAATATTTTCTAAAATTTGTTGTTGAATATCAATTGGCATTGTATTTGAAATCCCATTTGGATACATTAAATCAGTATTTAAACCTTCAGGTTCAAGCCAAACTCTATGAGTTGGTTTATCTTGAAATCTTAAAATTTTAGCTTCTAAACTTGGACAATATCTTGGTCCATTAACAGTTTCTCTAATATGAAATGTTTTATCTAAATTATTCATAATTAATTCTTTAACTTTATTAGTTGTATAAGTTGAATAACATAAAATTTGATCTTTAATATCTGGTCTATCATTCATATAACTCATTGGTTCAGGTGGTGAATCACCTTCTTCAGGTTGAACTAAATTATAATTAACAGTTTTAGCACTAATTCTTGCAGGAGTACCAGTTTTTAATCTACCCATTGTAAATCCAATATCATTTTTAAATGTATTACTTAAACCATATGAACCAATTTCATCAATTCTACCAGCTTTCCATGATTCCATACCAATATGAATTTCCCCACCTAAAAATGTGCCTGTTGTAATAATTACTTTTGAACAATTTATATAACTACCATCATCTAAAACAACACCAATAACTTTATTACCATTTTTTAAAATTAAATCTTCAACTTTCCCCTCTATAACTTCCAATTTAGGATATTTTCTAATTTCCTCTTGCATCTTTTCTAAATATAATTCTCTATCAATTTGAGCTCTATGACCCCAAACAGCTGCACCTCTTGATCTATTTAAAATTTTAAATTGAATCCCAGCTTTATCAATGATTCTAGGTGCTACACCATCTAAAGCATCAATTTCTTTAAGCAATGTACCTTTTGCGATGCCGACCAAAGGCAGGATTACAACTTGTCGCGCCAACATTGTTAAATGATGGTGTGATTAATGTAGTTTCAATACCTAACCTTGAAGAAGCTGTAGCTGCTTCAATCCCTGCATGACCTGCTCCAACAACAATAACAGATTTAGTTGGTGATGATGTTAACAAACGGGAAATGTCAGTAGTTAAATGGATTAATCTCTTTTGGTACATTTGCATTTTCTCAATATGGATCAGATTGATAGATAGAAAAAAGACTGAAATTTCTTTCTTTTTTTTTGTTATTTTTTTTTTCTTTGGACTTGTCAATAACAATTGCTCAGCATATAAATATGAAATATCCAACTAGCGTTTAATTAAAAATGTTGATAAATTAAAAGATACAAAAAGCTACGAATAAAAAGATTATAAAAATAAAAGTGTAGTGCTGGAAATAAAAATGAAAATGATTGATTAATGCAGGTGGTTGTTTGTTTGAAATGCCTAATTTATGAAAGATGCTGATGATTAACAAATTCCCATACGAAAAATGGATCCAATAGATTCTTTATCTAATCCTCTTTGTGATAAAAGGAATGATGAAGAATTCAGAAATTTAATTTTCTCAACTCTCATACAAACAATCATTTCAGAATATGAAATGTCCTTTGAATCTCTATTAAAATCCATTTCCCAAATGTCCATACATTTTTCATCATCACTAATTATGAATAATAAATCTTGGACCATATCAAATCTAACTGATCCAATAAAAAAATTAGATTTAATAATTCTTTCTTCAAAAATGTCACATTTGAAACCAACTTTTAAATATGCAGTTAAAATAAATTGTTCAAATGCTACAATAATTTGATTTTGATCAGGTTTGTAAAAAGTTGAAATTAATTTTTGCCCCTTTATTAATTCTTTAATTTGAGGTGAATATTTTAATAATTGAGTTGAGTCTTCATTTAAATAAATTCTAGGTGTTGATTCTTTTTTAGTATAAACAATACCAAAATGATCAAATTGTTTAATAGTTTTAACATTTGATGAAATTGAATTCTTTTTAATAATTTGGGAAAATGTTGAATTTATCGTATTCTTTTGTAAATTTGAATTTGAATCAAGAATGAATAATTCAATTTTACCATTCATTAAAATAATTTCAAAATCTTGTACTTTACTATTTAATAATTTCCATTTAGTTGATTTATTAATGACTTGATCAATTGTAAGGGTATAAAGTTCACCATTATGAAGGAAAATAAAATTATCATTGAATATATCACATTTACCAAAATTATGTTCAGTTTCAAATAAAACTGATAAACGATTATTCTTACTAATTGAAATTTGTTTATCAGAAATTAATAAAAATGAATTTAAATTCGAATTTAATTCAAATGAATAATTAATTAAATTGGATGGATCATCAATCAATTTTATTAATTTATAACATTTATTTAAATTAACGTTAGTAATTTGTTGTTGTAATTTCATAGTTTGAAAACCAGTTCTAACAAATTTAGATTTCAATTTTAATTCTTCAAAAACACCAACTATTTGTAAACCTGTTATCTTATTCGTAAATGCAAAAGTATTAAAATTGGAATTTTTAATTTTTAATTTAAAATCATCACCTTCCTTTGATTTATAAGTTGAAATGGTTTCTCTAAATTGTAAAAACATTGCATCATGCATATCTTGATCAAAATCTAAATCAATTAAATTCATTGGTGGGTAAGATAATCTTTCTTCTCCATTTTCATTAGATTCAATCAGTAATAATGAATTATCAAATAAAACAATTTTACCCTGACAATAATTCCCACCCCATAATTTTGACCATGAACCTTGTTTTAAAAAGATTATTTGTCTATCATGATTTGATGGATTAATTGAATACAATTGACAAGATTCTAATAAATTTTTCTTCACTAATTTTGAAACAAGTAATGAAGTTTGTTGTGGTGAAAAGAAATCAATTGTCAATTGAATATTTTTATACATGGAAACAACATCATTAATTTCTTGTGAATTAATAGATTTTTGTAATTTTAACAATGGGTCATGAAATTTACTTAACATAGTTAAAATATAACCTTTTAATAACAGGGATAAATCAACTGAATCGTTATAACTTAAATTGTATTTAGCCTTTAATTGATTATTATAATCGTATAATTGTTGATTAGTTAATCCATTTTTTTCAATGAAATCCCTCAAGATGGAACTTGATTCACTAAAATCCTTATACTTTTTATTCAATTTATTAAAAGAGTGACCAACAATGGATATGAATGAATTAATATTAACTAAAACTTGACCATCAAATATTCTCTTTAAATTGATGCAAAAAGTATCAAAGATAGTCAGTAGGGCCATCCAAGAAATTTGAATTTTTAATTTATCTGGGTTAGGCATATTGGTCAATTTGGAAATTATCATAGGGTCAACGAATTCTGTTAACATGAGCATTCTAAACCGGATATTTTTAACGTGGTAAAAAATCTCCATCATTCTGGATTGTCTCATGAACTCATCCTCTTGTAAATCCTTGAATTTGGCTATTTCTTCGGGGCTGAACCCCCAAAATTCATGATAATATCTAATTTTCAAATCGGACAATTCATGTGAATATTCAAGTGGGTGAAGCGGGACTTTGGCTCTGGCTGCTTCGACAATAGTCTTTAGTTCGGAGTCCCAATGCTCTATATCTGCAGGGACAACTTCAGTGGCTGGAAGGGAAAAATTTGTTGAAATCGAACCAGCAGAGAAGACGGAGTTTATCCCCGTGGAGGCAAAAGACTCGGCCACGGAGTCGGTAAAGGACACCTCTGAAATCTTCCTGCGATGCACCGAAATCCGCTTCGCGTCTCTGGGGCTCTCGTTGGGCGAAAACATTGAAATTTGAATTGATTATCGAAAGATTCAGTTGTTATAAAATATTTTTAGAACTGTTATTTTCTTGAAAAACCTGAAATTTAAAAATTGTATAAAATGTTTTATTGAATGAGATGGTGAACATTCAACGTTTTTACCATTGTGTAGTACGTAAAAATTAGTTATTAAATCTTGAAAAAAAATGGGAGAAAAGAGGCTGAACAAGTTTTTAATTCATAAAAGTCCGTAAAAATCAAGATGTTTCTCCTAAAGTTTACATACTATATTTAATTCCCATCAAAGTTTAAATAGCTATATAATACACTCTAAAACCCTCAAATTAAAAAACGTCTTTCTTGTTTCTTTCCTTTGATTTTAACAATTGGTAACTCGGACTGAAATTTTTCTTAACACCGACAACTTGATCTTTAAACATGTCTAAACACATGGAAAACCTGCCTAAAAGAAAGCGTCAAAGAATTCCCCTGTCCTGTGGAGTTTGTCGTAGTAGGAAAGTCCGTTGCGATCGCGCAAGGCCACATTGTACAAACTGCGTACGTGCCAAACAGGCGGAACTCTGTGTTTATCAGCAAAAAAGCGACTTTTTGGTGGTTTCTGAGTCTCCTGGTACTACTTCAAAACGGAATAAATCTCCCTCTATCGCTTCAGAAACACTTTCAGTCAAGGAAAAGACCTCTTTGGAGAGCCCTATTAATGAAATCCAACTTTTGAAAGATAAAATCAAACAAATTGAAAGTTCTATTTCTATGGCCGATATGGCCAGACAGAATGCCAATATCAACGTGGAGAGACAATCTATGCCTTATCCTAGTACTTCAGTCAAATCTTCATCTAGTTTAGGACACTCTTCATCGCCAAGTACTCAACAACAACTAATTGATATACCCTCCATTCAATCATTTTCTCCATCTCTTTATCTCCCAGTTCCAAATACACCTCAATTTGCCCCCTCATCATCTAGATTCAACCAAAATTATAGCTACACTAGATATTCCACCAAACTCCCCGACTTTTCTACACTGGGAAACGTCTCTAATGGTACAAATCCAAATCCAAACGCTACAAATACAACAGCAATCATTAGTGCGAATACAAGTTCCAATAAAAATACAAATACAAATACAAATACAAATACAAATACAAATACAAATACAAATACAAGAATTAATAGTTCTTCTAATCCAGGAACAGTCTCCAAAACTTCACCTCAGGTACATATGAAAGATGATAAATATCATGTGTTACTCGATTCTATTAATTGTGATACTAGTATCGAAATCAATTTCTTTGCTGGTAATCCTGTTATGATGTATAAACATTCTAGAGTACATAGCTATGGCCCACTTTCTATATTAGCATCAATTTTTAATGATAAATTTTCGAGACCTATTAGAGAACAAGTGACGCAATTTAAGATAAAACAAATGTGCAACCATCCAGCTGATTCAGTTAACTTTAAAGAATTGATGAAGACATCGTCAGGTATCAAAGATATTGAGCCTGTCAAAGATGAAAATTTAACAAATACAAATCAAAATGGTACAGGTTTATCGAACATTGGTGATGTTAATAAACCTCAATCAACTTCAGGAAATGTGGCTTCAGCTGTTATTGACGTCTTACCTCCACCTAAAGTTATGTGGTTATTAATTGATAGATTCTTTCAGTACGTTTACCCTCTAATGCCATACCTTGATCAACAATCATTTATTAAGGATGTATCTAGGATAACTGACTCATTCCCAAATGATCAATCTGAAATTAAATTGACTAAACTAAAATTAGCTAGAAAACTTGATTTGGCAATTGTTGGTTCACTTTTAATTGTCTTAAAATTAAGTTATTCAACTTTATCTGGTAATTTAGAAACTCCAAGTGATTTCCCCAAAAAATCACCTAATGAACTTTATCTTCTTTCACGTGATTTAAAACATAATTTAGTTGATGTTGCACAATCTTGTCTTAATCAATTTAGTATAATGGGTAGATGTGCCTTGCCAATTTTTCAATGTTCACTTTTAATTTATGAATATAAGAAAAATGATTCATTTAAAGGTTTCGCCGATGGCCAAGCTACTATAAATATTAATGCATTAATTAACGTTGCAATTTCAATTGGATTGAATAGAGATCCAAGTCATTTTGATGTAGTTGTTGGAAATTCTGCTTTGGGTAATTTGTGGAGAAAGATTTGGTATGGATTAATAGCTGCTGAACATGTCCAATTTTCAGAATCTGGTTTTGCTAAAGGTATTGCAAGTGATTCCTTTGATACAAAATTACCAATTTTTAAAGTTGAAACAAGTAATAATTTGAATTTAGATTTAGAAAAAAAAGTCATTGAAATGCTTAAAAATAGATACCATTTACATTGTCAAGTTGATACATTAATTAATTCATGTGTTAAAATTAATAAAAATCCTTCAACTGGATTTTTGTTAATTGGATTATTAGATTTAGAAAGTACTTTATTTAAAAAATGTGGTTCTTTGAAAGATTTAATGTTAAGGGATCATCATAATTCATTTGTTGAAAGAATTGAAAAATTACATTTAATGATTAATTATTTACAATCTTTATCAGCAATTCAATCTATATTTTTCAGACTTGTTTTATCACTTGATGAAAATAAAAATACAAGTGCTTCAAAATTCATAACTTTTAAAATGAATTCAATTTACATGTATGTTTTATTCAATTTTCATGAACTAGTTTGTCATTCTTATAGATATTTTGGTACTGGTTTTGATACATTTTTAACCCCTGTTTTAGAAGTTGTTATTCATAAAGCTTGGTTTGTTTTAATGTCTGTTTGTTGTAAAGTTTTCTTAGCAAGACAAGAAATGGAATCAATGCCACAAACTAATGATGATGTTAAGAAAAGATTAGAAGAAATTAAAACTTTTAAAGCTAAAATGATTCATTTCACCGATAAATATTATATGCCATCTATGGCTGTCATTGCATCTAAATACTTTTATGCTTGGAGACTTTTAAAAGCACATAAATTTATTGTTTCTTTAATAAAAGAACAAAAAATTGAATATACACCTGAGGAACAACAATACTTTAACATTTTTAGAAATTTTTCATTGGATGAATTAGTTAAACATAATGAACTGTTTCAAATTCATAACTTTAGTGCAAAATTAACACCTTCAAATTTAGGTTTAGCTTTATTGGATAGATTAAGAGAAAACATATGTGATGAAGATCCAAGATACCCTCCTTTAAATATATTATCTTGTAATGATGAACCATTACCATTTGTTTCTCCATTTGAAAATACTGATTTAAAAATTTCGCCAAATGATGAATTTTGGTTAGGTATGGTTAATAACAATAACAAGAATGGTAATTCAAATGATGCCTATATTGATTCATTACCAAAATTTGACTTTAATGATATTGCAGCTGAATATGGACTAACTGATACTATAAGGGTAGTTTCAACTCCATCTAATTTTGCAACAACTGATGATTTTGTTGATCAAACAATCTATGATATGTTCAATTGATTTTCTGTTGTATTTATATATTAATATTACATTATAAAAAAAATCTTGCTTTATAAATATTTCTTTTATTTAAATTATGTAAACATGAAGGGGATTTAATTGTCATTCAAAACGCTGTTGGCCAAAGCTTCTAATTCATCCAATTCTTGGTTGTTAACAACCGGTGTTTCACATCTACTGGCATTTCTTAAATCTAATAAACAAAGATTAGATGAATCAATCATCATCATATTTTTCCTTCGTTTGACTTGAGTTGAGTCTAAAATTTCTTTAATCCTCTCTCTCTTTCTATTTTCAAATTTCTCCATCAATTTTTGATTCACTGGTTGGATTAAATCAATGAATGATTTTCCAATAATTGTACCATTAGAAGTTGTTTCATTAGTATAAGAGGCATTGTCATTTACATTGGTCTTAAAAGAGTTATTATTAACCAAAGAAATAGACTCTTCATTCTCACGTTGGATAACCTTAGTCATTACTCTTTCAAAGCATTGATCGAATAATTTCATTTTCTTTCTACTAATTTGAGTTTCATCATTTGTTAAACCTGTCAAATTTGTAAACCCTATAGAAATATTATGACTTTGGTGACTCTTCAAACCTAAATGAGAAATTACCTCCATTATATCCATTCCATTTTCAAAAGTGTCGACATATCCAATGACAATACCAAAATAATCATATTTTGAATATTTTTTTAAATAATCAACTATTTTGCTAATCACTATATTATCCCTTTTTAAAACTTCAACTAGCATATCATTGTCATCTTCGCTGACACTACCAACTTGTAAAAAAATTAGATTGATATCTTTGAAATAATGTCTTGCGTTGAAATCTGGTTGTAATTTACTGATTGAAAGCACATGATCATTCCCATTTGAACAACTAATTTTTGAAATATGTTGATTTGGTTGAACAAAATTGAGATATTGACTGATCCATTCAGAGATTTTGTTTTTTGGATCCCTCAATACTAATGAACTTTGATAATCCCTTTGTGGATTAATCTTATTTAAAGTTTTAGTTACTTGCTCATTAATATTAATAAGAGAAATATCGCCAAATGTGGGCATCGCTGAATCGTTAAACGATTGATCAGATTGCTTAATAGCTAAAGATGTGGGCATTGCTGGCAAGGAAATAGAATTGGTAAATTCGTTAATTTCATCAAGTTTGTCCTTTTTAATCTTGTATTTTTCAACTGATTTTTTAGCTGAAACATTAACCATTTGGAAAACCTTTTTCTTTAACCTTTTTTCATTAAATAATTTAGCTCTAACTTCTAATGTATTCAAATGAATTTGTTCATCCATAAATGCATCATATAATTCCTTGGTTAATTCATCAATGTAATGTTCACGTTTTAATTTAGAATTCAATTCCTTCTCTTTGTTTCTTTTGTTTATTTCATTATTCATTTTATCCTTGATAATTTTCTTCATCCCTTTAGAAACAACATCATCTAATAATATCTCAGCTTCCTCCTTAACTGCTTCATTAAAACCTGGTAAAGTCTTCAATAATGGTTTTGGTTTAGCAACCGGTGTTGGTTGTTCAATGATTGGTTTATTAGAAATAAACTCATGTTTTTCTATTTGTGGTATTTCAGGCTTTGAATCTTTGATATTAGAATTAATATCAGGTTTAATAAATGAAATCGGTTTGGATTCTTCCTTTTCTAAAGTCGATAAACCAAATGACGGAATCGTTGTATTAGAAATTTTATTTGCTGATTCTATTTTGGGTTCAAAGGTAGTTGAAGTATTAAATGTGAATGATGAAATTGGTTTATTCTCAGCGGATGGTAACATCAATGCAGGTTTTACATCTGGATTGAAAGCAAATGAAGTTGAAGTTTTCCTTTGCTGTTTCTGTGGTTCTTGGTGCCCATCTATATTAAAAGATGGTGTATTGTTTAAATTTGTATTGCCAAAAACTGGTGCAACCTTAGATGGATTAAAAACTGGTGGGTTTAAAGTTGATGTTTTATTGAATTGATTCGATTGCTCCACAGCAATCGAAGGTTGTTGATTTTGATTGTTGTTCTTTAATAACTTGATATTGGCTAATTTGGATTGGCTAAATGTCTGATCAATCAATTTGGTATTTTCAGCAGCTTCTTTAAAACTTCGCCTTGCGATTTCAACATTCGGTAATGGTTCTGCTAACTTTAACTCAATGTTGGTGACGCCCGTTCTGATTATTTCTTGCATGGTTCTCCCACCAATCATTGTGTCTATTTGTAAAGTAAATGCTTGTTTTTGTGCAAATTTAAACTGTGCATTGAAATTTGCTAAATTGATCCTCCTAACTTCTTGGTCATCTGTAACTATGGCAATATTATAAAGTTTACACGTCTTTTCAAGTAAAGCAGATGAATCAAATCCAAGAACCATTGTTAAATATTCAAGTGGTGGTGTAACCTTTGTTTTTGTATGGTACAGTTTGCCTAAATAACGTAATGCATTGTATCTAACTTCATTGAAATGAATTTCAGCCAAACATGCTAATAAAAATGGAGTTTTTGAGGGGTTTAAAACTATTTTAAAAAACTCTGAGTATAAATTAATCCCACCGGTACCATGATTAATTAAACCTCTCAACATTAAAGCCCTTTGAACAATTGCATCATTAAGAATATGAGGCTCAAGATTTTGGATACTTCTTTCTAATTCAAAATCTTTCAATTTAACTATTAATTCATAAGCTCTAAATTCAGGTTCATTTGGACATGAACCACCTCTCATTTTGACATCATCATACATGTTAACTAAAGTCTTTAAAGAATTGTTGAATTGTTCAAGTTCTTGTTGCTGTTGATAATCCACAACGTCGGCACCTGCCATAACATGCAAGGATAATATATGAATTCTGCAAATCTTTTCATGGCAATCTATTGATTCATACCCTGAGTAATTGTTTTGAAATGTAAAATCTTGTCTAATTGAACGAGTTCTATCCCAAATAAATGATTGACATTCTTTTAAATTAGGTAACAAATTGTCAATAATATAATCCAACGTCCTTTGAAGAACCTTTGGAGATCTAACATCTGATGGCAATGGAGGTGCTTGACCTGAAGGCCTCATGAATGTCTTTAATGCGAACTTTCTTGAAATTTTCCCAGTTTGAGGATCCTTTTCCCATTTAGAAACTTGATTCTTGTAAACACGTTCAACACGTTCATAAGTAGGGCACATGTCTTGGCATGAACCTCTAAATACAATGGCATCATTAAGAGATTTTTTGGCGTTTTCTTTATCAACTAAATTTAAACTTTCCATCATTTCTCTTTCCTTGTTTCTATATCCTTGAAATTCTTCAAATAATACCTGGGCATCACCGACGTAACTTTCCTCCTTTTGTTGTAACATTATTTGATTTTTTCTATCCCAATCGTTGTCCAAAAATGATGAACTATCAAATAACACTTGCTCCCTTAACAAATATTTAGGTGTGGGTTTTGACTTGTGTTTGAGCTGTAAAAACCCCAATTGTGCAGGATCAGAAAGCATAGCTCCAATAAACTTCGATTCAAAACTGTTGTTTGCCTGCTGTTGTGGCTGCTGTTGCTGTGGCCTATTTTGCTGTGGTCGCTGTTTTACTTGTTGATTCTTCGGTGTGTGGGTCTTTTGAGCTGGGTTTTGCACATGTCTATTCATTGGCTTTCTAATAACCTGTCTATTCTGATTTGAAGGTCCTGCTGGGCCCTTAGGACCGGTGGGAACAGAAGCTACGTTTTGACTGGAGTTGGGATTGAAACGCGTCTGTGGCCGTCCGACTGGACGATTTGAGCTGCCTCTTGTCATACGCGGGTTTCTATTTCCACTCTGTAATCTGCTCGTCGTAAACGCCGGTGAAGGGCCCTTCTGGCCGTTCTGATGGTTCATATAGAATTGAATATTATTCGTTACTATACAAATTAGAATATTTTATTTACAAATCTGAAATTATACACATCACCGTTTTCTGCTCATTATATCATGAATTTAATTTAACTTAATTTAACTTAAGTTTTATGGGGAAAGGGGGGGGAATGAAAATCCTGTACTTCTAAGCTGCTTGAGTAAACAAGTTCTTGAAGTAAAAAATCAAATCATAAAAGAATAAGTGTAGGCTTCTTTTGTAAAACCTCAAATATGCCTTGAAACTCCCCAAAATACCACTCGGTGAAAGGCTCCCGTAAATACGGCTATTAGTGGACAAATCATCTTTGAGAACGGTATTTGCACAATATGTGGCCATAATCAAAAAGGTTCTTTCTTGACCAAGTGGGTTTTGAAGACATTCGTCAAGGTGACGGACCAAATCATTGGTTTTCAAAATCAATAACACAATACGAGGAACTGTAGATAAGAGAGACATCAAGTCCAATAGGAGGTTATCCTGTGTTAAGGCTTCTTTCATCTTCTCTATTTCAGCATCAGATCTTTGTTCGTCTACTAACTCTCCAGATGTAGCATGATCAAAATCTCTACCAGTGATAGCTGCTGCAAAGATTGGAAATTGTTCATTGTTAATTTTAGCAAACTTTGTCCCATATTTTTGCATGTCTGGCTGATTTTTTTCAATAAGTGCTAACCAGAATCTAGCATAATCAACTTTCATTTGGTTTGGAATTTCTCTGTAAAGACCATGGTCATAAAGAACAATTTCAAAATTATGCCCATTCTTTGGTGTTTCTAAATATCTAATGGCAATATTACCATGATGAGGATCACAGTGAACAAATCCTGATTGGAAAATCATATTATTGAAAATGTGTGCTAAACAACCACAAACTTCAGCTCTAGAAATATTATGTTCTTTAATATATTCGAGGTTGTCCAATCTTGCTCCTCCAATGAACTCCATTACAAGAATTCTTGGTAATGCTTGGTATACTTCAGGGACTCTAAGTGCCGTTAATTTAAGGTAATCTTGGAAATAATCTGCAGTCTTTTTGGCGTTTTTAGCTTCATGTTTAAAGTCTAACTCAACAAAAATAGATTCTTGCATTTCATCACCTAACCACGTTAGTGAATACTCTGGAAACACTTTATACATTAAATCAAAAGTCATCTTGGTTAGTTTAATATCTAACGGGACGAATTTAGCCAATGATGGATGTTGCATTTTAACAGCAACTTCTTGACCATTTTCTCTTAAAACAGCCTTGTGAACTTGTGCTAATGATGCAACACCAATTGGCATTGGATCAAATTTTTCGAAGTAATCATCGAAGTTCTTACCAGTGTCTGTTTCGAACATCTCTCTCAATTCTTCCATAGTTGATTCGGGGCATTCGCTTTGTAAACAAATCATAGTATTTGTCCATTCAAATGGTAAAAGGTATGTCATTGCTGATATATGTTGACCCAACTTGATATAAACACCCCCATTCTTCCTCAGTGCCCATAAAGTTGTATTGGCAGCCTTTTGATGAGTTTCACTCAATGCTTTGTTATAATCCTCCTCAGTGTCATATTTGGAGTTTAACGTCCATAAATACATACTAAAACATTTGGTAATAGCTACAGTTACAATACCGACTCTTTCCGCTAAGACGACACCATCATATGTCGATTTCCTGAAATCTTCATCAACTGCTAATCCACCGGCAAAAAGGGCCAAAGCTGTTGCCCCTATAATTCTGTCTTTATTAACATAAGGTTGTTTAGCTGTTGTAGAAGACGACCTTTGTGATTGGAATATCCCTTTTGGATTCAAACGTTGTCTTAAAATCTGTTTAAACATACCCGATATAGAAGTGGTGGTCAGGTAAAAGAAATTGAAAAATGCTCATGACTATTTTTTTGCTTTATTTACATTTATACACAAAAAAAAATTATTAAATGTCTAAAATACACTTGATTAACACAGAGTTCTTTTCCACTGCCTTAGAAACATTCTTTGAAAGGGTTTCTTCATCCATACTGTTTTTAAAGGTAGAGAAAGCACTATTAATATTGCTTATATCAACGTCAAATGCAGAGGCTTGGTTAAAATTAGAAATTATAACCTTACTCAAAGACAAATCAATGGCTAACTGTGCAGCAGACTCTGGATTAAACTTAATTGTCAATGATTCATATAGCTTCTTAACAAAATGTGTTAAAAGATATGCTTGTATTTCATTGATTTGATAGTTACTTATATTCCATCTAGATAATCTTGATTTAACTGAATTAATGAAACCAAATATTTTCATTAAATACCCGGAACAATTTATAGTATGACCATTAGAAATTAGTTCATTGATACCTTCTGAATTTTCTGTTATGGATGTAATACCATCTCTAATGATGTCCTTGATAGAAAAATAATAAGGATTGATGCAATCTGTTAATAATGCATTTTCTTGTGCACTCAGAGTTGTGAAAATTTCCAAATCATTTGACAAATGTAATGATTGGTCAAATGCTTCATCAAATAATTTCAAAATTTTTGGAATCGTATCCTTGTTCATGAATTTCAAGTTTGAAATAGTCAAAAGTCTGTAAAACTCGGACTTTTCTTCATCGTATTGACACCTATGATAAACTAATTGGACTAATGAGTCGATAGAAGTTGACAGTGACAGTAAAAATAAGTTAATTGCATTTGATATCAAATCTGAATTTTCAGAAACATTCAATTCTTTCAACTTTAATAGATACACTTGATAATATTTCAATAAAAATTCTGGAAACATGGTACAACCTTTGTTATCCTTTGAAATGATCCAATTTTCCATCAATGAAATCTTCTTCATGTCTTCATTGAGTAAACAGAGTGACCCGTAAATCATATTTTCATTAACATCCATTGCAACGGTACATAATGCCTCGTCTAAAGCATCTGAATAAAATATATGATCAGTTTTATGTAAATTAGTGAATGTTTTGTAGATTTGTGAATGGATACTAACAATGTGATAAATTGAAGTGATTGAGTTTGAGTGAGGTGGGATAAACCCAAATGATTGTAAATCATCAATGATTTTATCATCTTCAACTTTAGGGAAAACTGCTTCACTGCCATACTCAACAGCTAATCCAATAGCTTGTTCCATTCCTGGTTTAGTACATGTAAAAATAAATCCTAATCTACCACAGATTTTATTTAAAACATTTCTGAAGAAACTCTTCATTTCCAATTTATCATCTTCTGTAACAGTTAAAACATCAATGTTACCTTCAATTGTCTGTTTATCAAATAATAAGTGTAGATCATTCATGAAAAATTTATAAATGTCTTCAAATTTCAAAACTTTTTTCTTAATAACACTGTTGATAACATCGTCAACATATTGGGAAATAAAACCCCATAATTCTGACACTAAAGGTAAATCAAATGATTTGTAAAGATCTTCAATTATATCTGGTTTGAAGTTTGGCTTTGACATTAATTGGTATAATTTATTCATAGTTGTATTTGTAAGTATTTCAATTTGACCAAATTCTGTATTATCTGATTGATCCATTTCATATGCATTAATAATACCTGCTCTAGCATTGATTAAACGATCGTAGTTAATTGTTGTTAACCCATTTTGTAAGTCTAAAGCAGCCTTAGAATATTGGGCGTAAATGAACTCCTTAGCTGGACTTTTATCAGTGCCTAAAAGTACAATCTTTTTAATAATTGAAGTAAAGTTGTTCCCTCTTGAATTGTTAATTTGATGTTGAAAATTATCACTGATACTTTCAAGATGAATATCCTTCAATTGATTGACCATCGATTCTCTATAATTATCAATAAGCTGTTGTATCGTGGAAAATATTTTTGGGTACAATTGATTGTTCGGATTGGAAGTTTTCATTTTGATAAACAAAGATTGACCAATTTTATATTGTTCAAGTATAGAATCGAAATTGTCTTCAGCTATCAAGTTTAAAATCTTCTTTGGAAGATCCAAAAACTCCTTGTTTTCCTCAATATGTTTCAATGCATTGGCAATTTGGTTTTCCTTGGTTATTTGAAGTAAAACTGGGTTCAACAATTGGTTAGCGGAATTACTTGAAAATGCCAATTCGGACTCCAATTGTTCAACCTTGGATGACAAATTGGATTTAGAATACTCGTTGAATACAGTGTCCAATGAGTTCTTGGTGCTCAAGGTTTTTTCGAAATTAGAAGTAATCAACTTTTGTAGCTCCGGTTTTTTGTCTTCGATATCTTTTTCCAAATATTCAATCCCCCTCTTTAACTGATTAAGAGATTTCTCAGCATGAATAGTTGAAAGAAATACTTTAGGGTTAAAAGACTTGGAATCCACCATGTATTTGTGCAGTTGTGGGTCTCTAGTATCTTCAATCACATCCATGTCCAAAAGCAACTCTTTGATGTTCTCTGAAAAGCCTAATGCATCTCTAAAATCAGCAGATGTCCTGGCCTGTGCTCTGGACACTTCTGTAGCCCTTCCTTTGATGTTGGTTGTGTTTTCAGTAAGCAATTTGTTGATGATTTGTTTTGAAATTGAAGAAACAGGCTCGTTTGTGTAGTCTTTGTCAAGAAAAGACACAATTGTATCGCTAGAATACGACTTGGGCTCAAGTGTTTTCATCTGGTAGAAATTGAGAAGGGTCTCCCTGTCGGAGTCCTTTTTCAAATCTAACATATCGATTAAATAATAAAGGAAAAAGATCAGATCAACAAAATGATATTTCCTCATGAGATTAATTTCTTTTAATTATTTCATGATGTTTTTATATAACAATATAAATGTATATTTAAGTAGAAATAATTATATGTCTGTTTTTTGTATTTACACTGTTATTTGGTTGTTATTTCCTGTCAAAAAATGGTAATTTGGAAAGGATAATTGTAGACATTTGATGTGCCTCATCGTTTTGATTTTAATACTTTCCAAATTTTTGCTTTTTTTATCCAAGAAAGTGATTGTCAAGTAACTAAGTGACGGGGGAATATTTTCAAATCTAACATGTTCGTGTTGCCCTTCAATTGAAAGGAAAAGTCCTTTTAAATTTGAAATTGAGAAGTTAACGTTTGAAAAATCTACAGATTCTTCATTTCCATGGTTTGTCAACTGCAATGACACTAATGTTTCTGGAACAATGAATTTTTCCTTCAAACAGTTAATGCTAATAGACAAGTTGCTTAGGTTAGGTAGATTGTGACTATTACATAATTTTATTGGGAAACAATTGGAAGGTGAAAAATCCTTAAAGGATATCAAGTTGTTAAGTGTTCCATCATTGATATACTCTTCCAAATCAATATTGGTGTATGTTGTTACATCTCTTAGGTTAAACATAAAAGCCATATGATCTTTAATAAGATTGGCCGCAACTAGTGACAGTGATCCGATTGTAATCTTGTAGATTGATTCCGGTTCAATATAATATGATTGATTTAAAGCAATCAAAATATCAATATTATTAACGACTAAGGCAAATTTGGGATTGTAAGTAACAAAGTGATTAATTGAGCTTTCTATTTTGATTCTTGAAGATATGTACCTGATGATATCAGAATTGTGTCCGATTTCGATATAGTGATTAATCTGAATTTGGTTATTTGATCCAAAACAATTATTCGATAGGCATTCTACTAATTGATTTACATGAATAATTGAAACACTGCATGAAATATGAATATTCAATCTTTTTAAATTTGGAAAGGTATACTTTTCATCTATCAACATGATCATGATTTCGAATAAATCAAGGCTAGAAATGTTAAACTCATAGATTTTTCCGATGCTACTAGGGTGCTCTTTGAAGAAATACAAATATAAATACGGGAAAACATCGAGTTTTATGTGTATTGATTTGTCAACTAACACTTTCATAAAATCAAATTCTGAGTGGACATCCGATTTGATTTCTAAAAAGTTAATGTTGAAACCCTGATTTAGCAACCGAATCATTTTTTGGAAATTTTCTTCTGTGTAATATAATTTCAATGCTGAACCTGTATTGGTTATACACTCAATTGAATAAACACCCACTTTAACTCGATACAAAAATGGTATGAAGAAAACAGTTGGAAAGTTTTTTCTAAACTGAATATTCAATGATTGATCTGAGCATTTTGCAAAACATTGATTGCATACTTCGATGGCCAATTCCAGTGGAAGATCATTGATATAATCTGTTAGTTGTAACATATTAATTGTCCTTGAAGAATTAAATTTAAATTTATATCAACAACAGGCGAATTTGTTCCTTTTATACAGCATATTAATGATTTTACCTCGAAAAGTTATAGATCACAAGCACAAATTAATTTTTTGGGGGTTACATGTTTGTGCACATCTATTACATTTAGTTTTATATTGTGCACTTAGAGCGTTTCAATGACAACTAATGTGACTATGATGTTAAATAAATAAAAAATAAAATAAATAAAACAGATAAAAATGTCTATTTGTAATTAAGAAGATTAGTTCTCTTGGAAGAAGAAATCTTGGGAGTATCAGTTGATTTTACGCTAAAAGAACTGATATTGTGTGAAAAATCACTAATGGAAGCACTTGCATCATCTC
Source organism: Saturnispora sanitii (assembly GCA_030563185.1). Classification (NCBI taxonomy): domain Eukaryota; kingdom Fungi; phylum Ascomycota; class Pichiomycetes; order Pichiales; family Pichiaceae; genus Saturnispora; species Saturnispora sanitii. The sequence goes on along the minus strand of JAKUBF010000010.1, from coordinate 14,693 downwards.
TATTAGTTAAATGAGCATGTGATGCTTGTTGGCTATTTACAGATTGTGATCTTCTATCAGTGCTACCAAGTGTATTGTGCGATGAAACTCTAGTTAATTGGTTCCCTATTTGAAAAGTATCAATAGTACTAGAAGCATGCCTATGCTTTGAAAAGATATTTTTGGTTGTCAATGAGAACATTAAATCATTATACTTCAATGGAGTGGTAGTGTCAATTTGGCATTCTTCAATTTCTGAAGCAAAATTCTTAATGAATAATTCAAACATGGCATTATTTTGTGGTTTTAACAATTCAGGAACAATTAAACCATGGAGTTTTAACAAATTATTCAACAAAATTGCCAAATTGTTAAAAGATTTCTTTAAAACTGCACAATCACGAGCAAATTCTTCATCTGATTCGCCCTTTTCAATGTCAGGTGAATCCTTCCAGAAACTCCTAAACTCGCCGGCACCACCATTTACAGGTGAATCAACAGTACCAGCAAGAATTCTGCTTAAACCTTCAAACATGGAACTAGAAGCTATCGATTGTAAACTGATGTTATCCTTCAAGTTTTGGTGAATCATATACTCAATGTTGAATAATTCTTCATTCTTCTCGAACAATGATTTGATTGCATTTTTGATTGGTGTAATTTTAATTGTTTTAATAGATTTAATTTCAGATCTATTCATCAACGTTGGGAAAGTCATATAAGTCTCGTATGTGGTTTCCTCTGTCCATAAGTTCAAGATAGATGAGGCGCCTGGAAGCCTTCTAGTACTGACAAACTTATTCAATCCTTTTCTTTCAACATATTGGAGTGCCTTTAATGATAAATCGTTTGAATCAACTCTCTTATTCGGGTTAACCGTTTTAATATGTAGTAATTTACCTGGTGGCTTACTCTTCAGCAATTTAGCTGCTTCTTCATCGTTACTAATAGTATTCGAACCTGGGTACAATCTTGTGAATCTGTTATTAATACTTGTAATACGTTCATATGGTAAACCTTCATAAATGAATTCCTTACCTCTTAATGAATCTGGAAAACCTAAACCAATAAATGAAATTTTAAAGAAGGTAGATTCCAATCTATCAACAGTCTGTAAAGATTCATACAATTTGGATAATTGACCATGGCAGAAAGCTAATCCATCTAAATCAAAGTTGATTGTCATAAATGCCTGTAACATTTCTTGATAAATATCAACAGCTTGTTCTAACTTATTCCCCCTAACAAATATATCAGCAATTTGTTTGTATAAATCAACCTTTCTTTTAAAGGTTGTTTGACTTGGTAATATTGGTGCATTACATGGTGGCAAATAAGTTGTCATGTCCCAGTCATAAGTATTGGCCAATAATTCCAAACTCAAAGCAGCTTGAACAAAATTGTTCTTGCTTAAATTCTTTTGATACATATCATTGACAAAACTTTGAAACAATTCAGGTTTATCAACATACATTAAGAAACTTGAAGCATTCAATTGATAGAAGGTACGATCATCATCAAATTCGTCACCATTTGGAATTCTCTTCAAATCAGACAATGATTCCAAGTAACGAGATAAAGTATCAATGAATTTTGTAACTTCACCGATGTCAGCATCTTCTGGATCCATTTTCTTTGGAAGTTTTTGTAAATGTTTGATCAATTTGTTTATTTCAGATAACTGTGGTGTGTACTCTTTCTTTCTTTCAAAAATATCATATAAAGCACTGATACTTTCTTTTTCTAAAGTAAACAATGAACGTTCCTTACTAATTTCAGAAGCGATAATGGACCAAATAATTTTAACAGCAATATTCAAACAAGAACCAACCCTTTGCATTGAGAATAAAAAGATTGAGAATAAAAATTTGTAATTATCCATATGCAATATATCCATTTGAAGACCATTGAGTTTTTCTATTTGAAATCTAGCCTTGTTTTCCAATGAAACTTCACCTAGTTTATCCCAAGCAGAGTCAATAATAGAAGAAACTTCAGATCTAATATTACCTATTAATAAATAGCTTGCAAGCTTTGGTGTCAACTCTAACTGTTCAATTGCAGTTGGTTTAGATGTACCAACTTCAAGTAAATTTTGAATAAATTTAACCCATAGGACATTATTTTTGGGATTTGGTTCAGGCAGATAATTCTCAATTAACTTAGAAAGATTCAAGCATGTTTGAATAGACAAAGCATGTAGTGATAACCAAATCTTATTTGGGTAATATGTAGAGTTCAAAATATGACCACAAACTAATAAAATGTTTGAAACTGTTTCAGTAGATGAAAGTGGTGAAACCTTGTATTTAGTTTCCAATTGTTTGAAAGGAAAGCTTGTACTGGTCGATTTTAAGAAGGCACTGCTATTGACTTTGTGAATCTTACTGATTGAACCCATAATGATGGACATTTCAACCAAAACTTCAGCATAAACACAATCGTTGACAATAGAATCCATGGTGAATTCTTCAAAGGGATGAGAAGATGGGAAAATATCAGTGTAAGTTCTCTTCTTCTTTAATAAACCATTGTTTCTGCAGAACTTCTTGTATCTAATAAATTCATTGGCAAATAGTGGAAGTAAATTGATTAAGGCAAAATACAATTGATTAGAATTATCTTCAAATAGTTTATTTTCACCAAAACTAACCTGGCAAACTGATAAGATAATACTCAAAGACAACCTAGAACAATCTAAATCAATTTTATCATTGGTGATAACAGCAAAAGCAAAATCTAAGGCAGTATAAAGTGAATTCTTTCTATCATCCATTGAACCAAATTCAATAATAACACCATTGATCATGTTATTAACAAATAATAATTTTTCAATAATGAAACTATGTTCTCTGTGTCTTTTTCTGTTAATTAAAGCACTAGATTTGGGGTCAGGTAACATGTGTAAACCCCTTAAATAGTTGCTCTTAATCCAAGAATTGGAAAAATCAACTAAATGAGAAGTACTAAACCATGGTTTGAACACTTCTAAATAATATTTCAAAGATTGAATAATATTAATTTGTTCAGAAATAAAAATATCCTTGTCACTTGAAAGAAACTTAGAAATGGCATTCGAAAAATTTGTAACGCTAACTTGGAAACTATTCGTATTTGAAAAACACCTTGCACAAATTTTTAGCAGAAGGTTAGAAACTCTACAGAGAGATCTGCTAATTGAGTCCCAATCAGTTTCATATTTTGTAAAAACAGTTGTCATGGTTGCCAACAAATGCTCACCAATCTTTGCAAATTTAGGTCCCCGATTTTGAAGTAAAGAATCAAAAAGTGTAATATGCTCATCATTTCTGGCAATTGAAATATCCAAATTGAAAACTAAAGCGCCAAAAATGGCTGTTTGTAAATCAGGAAGATTAGATAAAAAGGCAGCTTCATATGCATTAATCAAAGAATCGGAAATTTCATCAAACTCACTAAGTAAATGATCATGTTTGGCTCTCTTAATGTTAGAAAGCTGTTCAATAAAAACAGATTGATTACCCTTCAAATCTGAACCAAACAAATTCTTCCAATTTAAGATACTTAAAATTGAATTTTCAATATTGTAAATTTTACCAACATAGTCTAAATCAAATTCGATGGTACCGATTGGAAGATTAGAAGGTGATAAAATATCGACAAGTTTAGTCTTCTTATTGAACAATCCTGTATCCAAAATTGTAGAGCCACTTCTGACTAAATAATTTGCTTTACCAACGTAACTGTTATTAGCGAAAATATCAAAGAATAACCAATCATCACTTGAAGGGGGGGAAACTGGGAAACCTTTAATGGAAATGAGCTCATTAACATACTCATTTGGAGAGGTGGATAAAAAGTTCCATTGCTGAAGGGGTTTTTCATTGATACCCTTGGAAAACATTAGGTCCTTTGAAGAACTTCTAAGATGAACAGTAACATAGCTGTTATTAGTCAATTCAGTACCTGTAATAGAAGTTTTAATTAGCCTCAAAAATACTTTATCTTCCTGAATTTCTAATGGGTTGTAAGCTAACATTGGAATGCATGACAATGTTGAGCTTTCATTATTAGAGATTGAATCTAAAACCAATTTGCTCTTTGTTTGTAATTTCAATTCTTTAAGACTTAAGATCAACTCCTCTGCTCTGGGATTGATGGCAACACCTGTAGAACCACTAATAATACGATCAACTAACTCACCCCACCCATTGTTGACCATTGTCATGGACTTTGCCATCATAGAACTCATCCCCTGGACCAATTTGACATTTTGCTTACTAGAATCCATATAAGATGAATATAACTTAATTGAGAATCTATGAGCTTGACCGGAGATTAAATGACCCTTTTGCCCAGAAAAAATACGAGTAATATTGGCAATACCAGTACAGATACCCTTTCTAATAACGGGTAAATCATTATGGACTTCGACTTCCTTGGAGTTTTTAATATTATTGTCGATGGTTTCAGTTAAAATAACGACCAAATAAATGTGACCATTTCTAATAGCATTAGCAGGAATATTAGTGAACATAGCAGAAGGTAGATTTTCCAAGGATAAATCTTGGTTTGGAGGGATGCTGATGGCAAAAGCTTGAGTCAATCTTTTATAACTGTCTCTTAAATACATGTAAGCCTTCATACCCTGATAACCTTTAGGAATAATAGAAGAAGAAGCAATGACTTGTTTGAAATCCACCAAAATATTGGAGGGAATGGTGTATTCAAACTTGATATCCTTCTCAGGGACAAATGAACCACCAGATTGACCCCAAGGAAAGTTAGGAGTCAAAGCAGACAACGCCTGTGACTGTGCAATTTTGGCCAAACTTGTATGGTTTGAGTCTGCATTTAAAGTAAACAATTCACCAGAATCTTCGTCTCTTGCCAAAACAGAAGCCTTGCCATCAATATCTGCATCTGTGTGTTTTGAGCGATCGATCAACCCACCAGCAGAAGCTAAAAGCTTAGAAAAGGTATTCATAAGTGAAGCAACTTTTTTGTTGGCCATTTTGGCTTCCCTCTTTGTTAAAACCCCTGAAACCAGACTAACTCTAAGATCATCCATATCATTGTAGATCCTGACCAATTTATCAAAAAATTCAAAGTCACTCTTCGAATAAACAGCAAAAATGGAAGAGGAGATGGTCTGTAGTTCCATTCTGATGTTTTCGGTAAGTTCCAAATTGGAAGATTTCGTGACATCTGTCAAAGGCATTGGGGGTCTTCTGAGACGCTTTAAAGTTTGATTTTGTGTGTCTGAATTAGTTAGGGTTCCTGTTAAAAAGTCCCTGTTGTCAAAATTCTCGTCATAGTCAGAACTGGCCTCATAACTTGAAGAAGAATCGCCTTCTTCAATGGGATCCTGTATGAATGGAGATTTACCCAAAACTTTGTAACATCCGATCGGGAAAACTGCTACTTTGACCGTTCTTTCAGGCAAGCGTTTAATATCCACCGAGGCTGAAGAAAATTCGCAGGGTCTTGGTTGGTGGACAGTGTACCCACGAGCCCATTTTGCCCCCAAAGTCTCGAAAACGTACACTTCGTCACCAGGAAAAAGCGTAGCCAAGTGTTTTTTGGCCGCATGCTCCTTCGCAGCAAATGTGTGAATCACCCTACCATGTATTAGGGCGTCTGTTGGTGTCCAAAATGACATTTTTATGCGGGTTAACAGCAAAAAGTTAAAGTTGTCTGATTTAAGTGATTCCATGAGCAGCCCCACAGATGAAAAATAAATAGAAATGAAAAAAAAAATTCTGGTGATTACGTAATGCAGACCATATTTGATTTCAGTTTCGTTTCTTGTTTACCATCGATCAAAAGTCAATTAAGGATCCCCAAAAAATGCAGCTTTTTGGCGACTTGGAAGATAAGACTGGAGAGGTCAAGCAGCAGTTTAAGGTATTGCGTGCAAACGCGTATATTCCGCGTTTGAGGGGACATTTTTCAGCCGCTAACGATTCCATGCCGTGTGATTGTTCACCTGAACTCGATTCAGAGTCTGGGGTCAATTACGCTTGTGGGGAAGATTCAGACTGTATCAACAGACTTACAAATGTTGAATGTGTGAACGTTGATTGTTTATGTGGTGATGACTGTCAAAACCAGCGTTTTCAAAAGTGCCAATATGCAAAAACATCTGTTTTTCAAACTGAACACAAGGGTTACGGGATGAGAGCCGACGAATTCATTCCAGAAAACACCTTTTTGATTGAATATATTGGGGATGTTATTGACCAGGAAGAATACGATGTCAGAAGAGAACAATACAGTGAGGAAGGTATCAAGCATTTTTATTTTATGAAGATTCAAGATGATGAAATCATCGATGCCACCAAGAGTGCATCTTTGGCTAGATACTTCAACCATTCATGTGATCCTAATGCATATGTTGACAAATGGGTCGTTGATAAAAGATACAAGATGGGACTTTTTGCCAAACGTGATATCCAACCGGGTGAAGAAATTTGTTTTGATTACAATGTCGACAGATACGGTGCAGAGCCTCAAAAGTGTTACTGTGGTTCCTCTAACTGTCTTGGTGTTTTAGGTGGTAAAACTCAAAGTGATTCTGTTAGTTTGTTACCTCATTCTGTTACGGAAGCATTAGGTGTTACTGCAAATGATGAAAAGAAATGGTTAAAGGAACAAAAATCAAAGGGTGTTGACGTTTTAAATGGTGGTGGTGAAAATGGACCTAAGGTCAACGATGATTTTGTGAAATCATTAGTTCTTGAACCGTTGTTTGTTGACGATGTTCCTAAAATTGTTAGTTGTTTGATGCAACCTGAAGTACAATTGATTGTAATCAAAAGAGTTTTGGAAAGAGTTCTCTTAAATGATGGCGAAGAGTTAACTTTGATAATTAAAAAATTTGCCCGCATGCACGGGTTGAAAGTCATTGGTAATTCTTTTAAAGTTATATTATCCAATTTGAAAAATAACTCAGATCATCTATTAGCATTTCAAACCTTAAATGAGTTGTTAACCGTTCTCTCTCAATGGCCTGAATTAAAAACTAAAAATACGGTTCAAGCAAGTGATTTAGAAGAATCTTCTAAAAATATCTTGCCATTTTTAAAAGATGATGAATCAATTAACCAAATTAATTCATTGTTAGAATATTGGTCAACTTTAAAAATGGAATATCGTATTCCAAAAAAACAAAAAGAATTATTAGCAAGCGAACCTGCTTCAAGCGCTATGGCTAAGAACCCAATAATGACAAAATCCATTCTGCAGAATAATAAAAGTTATCCTTCTTCCCCCTCTTCTTTTAATAATTCATATAATCAACCATGGGGTAACATGGATATTTCTACTTTACCTCTTAATAGAGTCATTGATGGTGCGCCCTTACCTGGTGATTGGGAATGGGCCAGTGACCCGAACAGAAACAAGATTTATTACTTTAGTAGATTAAAGAATGAAACAACTTGGGAAAAACCAACTTGGCCTCAAAGAGATCAATTGGAAACTGATGAAGAAAAAAGAAATCGTCGTGAAAGAGAACGTCAATTTGCTGAAACTCAACGTATAAGAGCTTTAGAAAGACAAAGAAAAGACGAATTGTTAAGAGCTTCAAAGGAACAAGAAAAACGTGTTAATCAACTGTCACATATTATTAACCAAGCTAAGAGGGAAGCTGAAGCTAAATTAGCTGAAGAGATTAAACAGAAGGAGTTAGAAAAGGCCAAGTTGGAAAAGAAACAAAAGGCCAAATCGGAAAGACAGCAACAGAAGCTCGATTCCAAGAATGATACACAAAAAAATTTATCATCTAATTCAAACAATAAGGAAAAGGAAAAGAAATGGGTTTCTTTGTTTGCCAAATATGTTCCAAACATGATTAAAAAATATGAAGAATTATTAGGTAGAGAAAACATCAAACTCTTTGCCAAGGATATATCACACTTATTAGCAATTAAGGAAATTAAAAGGCATGGTATTGATTATGATGTTCCTAAGAAGTTAAATGAAGAAAGACAATCTAAGGTTAAAATATTTGCCAAGGAATACATTCATAAACAAACTGAAAAGATCAAAGAAAAGAAGAGAAAAAGAAAGGATGTTGAGTCCAGTGAGGATAAGAAGCAAAAGTTATAAAGTTATAAAGTTTCCTTTAAATCACATTTGTAATAAATTAGATTTTGTTTGTATTTTTACCATTTAAAAAAGTTTTAAAAATAATAAACATTTACAATTGCTAGAAGTAGAACTATTGGTGTCTGATTATATATACTATTTCTTTAATTGAATTGGTGGTATGGTTAAGATAAACAATTGAAACAAAAGGAAAATCAAAAGCTGTAGTATACACAGTATACTCAAAGGGACACATTGAAGAGATGTCATATTATACATTAATTGTTTATTTAGCCCAACGATGAGCTTCATCCCCTTCAGCCCAATCTTTGTCAACATAACCTAATGCCTTCTTAACTCCAGCAACTGTAGTTTTGTCACCCATATTCTTGCCGGTATTATCACTGATTTTAATGGCAAATTCACCACCACATGAAATCAATTTACAAACAATGTTCATTGGTTCAGAATCAAAATCATTTGTAAAGTTAGTACCAATACCAAAAGTTGATTTCATACCACATTCGTTTTCACAGACATTTTTCAATCTGATACACTTGGCAACATTTAATGAATCACTAAAACAAACCATCTTGGATTTTTCACCATAATAACCATGTTCCTTGTACCATTTAGAAACATGACGAACATAATCTTCAGGATCACCACTGTCTTGCCTCATACCAATATAAGCACCGATATAAGGTTCGTTGAATTGTTCTAAGAAGTTATCAGTACCGTATGTATCGGTTAATGCTAAACCAGCATTTGGTAATCCCACTAAATTAACATATTGTTCAACAGCCAATTTGTTAGCAGTTGTATAAGCATTATAAGTTTTTTCCTTGCTGTATTTAACAGCACCAACACCCATCATCCATTCATGGCCAATGGTACCAATTGGGTTTGTACCGAATTCCATAGCTAATAAAACATTGGATGTACCAAGACATTTACCAGTAGAATTTGGGCTATCTAATGATGCTTTCATTATACCCTTCATAACATATCTTTGGACTTGTAAGCTACGTCTCCTTCTTGTACCAAATTCACTGAATATGCAACCAGCTTCTAATAATTTTAAACTTTTCTCATTTGCTCTATTGACGATTAATTCATCAGTTGCAATTTCACCATTCATTGTCCATTCAGTATCAATGAATTTGAAATACGCTTCGGAAACCAATGCTAACAATGGGATCTCGTACAAGGAAATGATATCCCAATTACCACTAACTAGTAACTCGATGTCATTATCCTCAGTTAAGGATAATTGAACTTCCTTTGATGGTGTCAATTTAAATCCATCACCGATCCAATTGAAATATTCATCACCTAAATACCCAACCTTGGATTTCAAAAAATCTATTTCTTCCTTCTTAAATCTTAATGTGTCCAAGTGTTCAATTTGGCCACGAAGCCATTCTACTGCTTCTGGTGTTAATTTCTTATTTGGGGTTCTGTTTGTCAACTTGAAAACGGCAGGTGTGCCATTATAATACTTATGAATTGCAGCCTGCATTGTGATCTTGTACAGATCTGTGTCTAATAGTGACTCAATTATCATATCTGTCATTGTTTGAATAAGTAAAGCGAGAGTTGTATATGTGTTAGAAATTGATTGACAAATAAAAATATTACGTAATGCGCCAAACTTAACAAGGGGTCTTGGAATTATAAAATAAAATTATAAATAGGGTATTTGGTTATCATCATCACCTTCATGTTGATGATTATTTAGAAGAGAAATCGAATGAGATTGACCATCAATATCTTGGAAAATCCTGAGTGAATTTAAAACAACTTTTTCTTCATCACCCCAATTTGAATGAATAACAATCATAATTTTTTGAATATCCCATTGGGAAATCCATTCATTATCAAATGGAAATTTTTGATATGTTTGTGAATCATAAATATCATATTCCATATCGGATAATTTAACCCATTTTTTCAAACTTTTATTATTCAATTTTAAGTCTTGTTTAATGAATTGTTTGATATGAGATTTCATCGTGCTTAAATTTTCACTAGGTTGCACAAATAATGATAACTCACGTGAATTGGATTTTAATAAATTTTTCAGCCTATTTTGATAAATACCAATTTCCTTAATTTTAACAGGATTGGTAAATTTCAATGACAGATAAACTGGTAAATCTGTAATATTATTAATCCAATATTCATTAGCATCTTCATTTAAAACATTATATGGTGAACTATTACCCGTTATATCAAAATTAAATGTATCACGTTTACCTGTTATTATTTGCCACCAACTACGATAATTCTCATCATTTTTATGTAAAACTTTAGCTTTTACCCTGCGGATTAAATCAGCATATCCATATAGGATTCTTTCAGTTATTGATTTTCTTTTTCTTTGTTGTTTATTGGCTGAAGTAGTTAGTAATGGGTCAATATCACATTGATTAGCAATGTTTAAATAAGAAGATGAAGATAGATAATATGGCTCAGTTGGCATTGACTTCGCTGCCTTAGGTTTTTCAACTGCCGTTTGTTCAATAGTATCAGTTGTAGATTGATCTACAATTGTTTCCTTAACCGGGGTATTTTCATATCGATGATCATTTTCCCTTTGTTTGGCCTTTTTCTCTAATAAATCCAACCTATTTATGAATTTTTGTATCAGGACATCATTAGCCAATTCAACTCTGTTATTAGTAACAGGAGGGGTTGCCAAAATGGAATTAAAATCCAATTTCAAAGAATCTAATTCATTCTTGATTAACAGCAGTTGGTTAACTTGGTCTTCTAAGATCATTAATTTGTGATTAATTATTGAATTTTCATTTTTTTCAACAGGCTTAGTTGGGACAACAGGCTTATGAGATCTATCAGAAACAAAAAATGATGTCATATTATAACATAATAAAAATGAGAAAAGGATCAAAATGATATGTGGGGCATATTTTACACTTAACTTAAAAATTTCGAATCTTCGTTTAATTGGATCAAAATCATATTGAGTGGTGTCAAAATCTTCATCATCATCATCATCATCATTTATATTATTAGAATATTCAAAAATAAAACTATTTGTATTGCTATTAGTACGTTGAATATCGGATAACTCGTTGAAAATATTATCGTCATTGCTATCATCCTCATCAATCAAGTCATTTTCAGTATCTTCTTCTTCTTCTTCATTAAACTCGTCAGTTAACTCTAAAGTATAGTCATCATCATCAGATTCTTCATTATGAGTTAACATGTCATCATCGAAGATTGTATCCTTGAAATTCAATCTGTAGGATGTTGGTGAATTTTCAAGCACTGTGTAATCATTTTCATCCTGGTCGTCATCTGAACTTGTGTTAAAATTCATAATTCGGTCATTTTTATACTGAAAAATGTCACCTTCAATTCTCTGTGGAGATCCAAGGTTGAGTTTATCCCTTTTGGGGGTAGATCTCTCCATTGTTTGTTATAGAATAAACAAAAAAGAGACGCGTCTTTACAAAAAAAAAAAAGAATATGTATCAGCTAAAAAAAATTAAGAAACAACTCCCTATGGGGGGCTCGAACCCTCGACATTTCGGTTAAAAGCCGAACGCTCTACCAACTGAGCTAACAGGGAATTTCCGAAATTGTAAAAATTATGCTTTATTAGAACAAGACAAAATTGTATTTTATTACTCATTTCATATTCATTCCTAAAATTTTTTAATTGCATTCCAATTTTTGAATTGTAATGAAAACAGTTGTTTAATAAAGACTATAGCAATAAATAGCGTAGCGTATACACTATCGGAAGGAAAAAGTACACATAGTACTTTAATAAGTAATTTGGATTAGCTCAGTTTTTTTAATGCTAATATACTCTTAAAAAAGAAAGAAAAAAAAGAATTTCACAAATATATTAAAGTGTGTATACTTTTTATACCCCCCAGCGCCTTTGTATTTCGTTTACATAATATTTTTTACTTAAGAAAATATGGAATTATTAGGATAATATTACAGAATTCTAATTTAGCAGTCGTTTACCACCATTGTGTTTTTCCGTGCATATTATTTTTTATGTTTTTAAATCATAGATACGATGGTATACTTATGATATCAAATGCAAGATACACAAAGGAATAAAATAAAATTAACTTATATTTCTGTTTTATTGTTTCTATAAATGTTTTATCTTACAAAGATTATAATCTAATTATAAAACCTTAACGATTCTATCAAAAAGAACATCAACAGATAATCCTTCCAAATCAGTCAACATTAAATCAAAAACACCATTCTTCAATCCTAATTGATCATTCATATCTTTAATATTAGAATTTTTATTTTGATTAATAATTCTAGCATTGTTTAATAAGTGATCAATATGAATATCTTCATCAATATTTTCATCGTTTAATAAATCACCAGTGATAGTACTAGAACCTGATTCAAGAGTTCCCATTTGTGCATTTATGTCAACTAAAATCCATTTAGACCAATTATAACTATATTCAATACCAGTAATTATATCATCATAATTTTTAGTTGTAAGACAATTAATTTCATCTTCATTTATTTTCCAAATTGAAATGTTTGTATTAATTTTATTTGTATTTTGATTAAAATATCTACCAATGATAGCGAATTCATCATTGATGGCATTAACAATGGAATTGTTATTACCAATAATTAATCCCCATTTAGTACAACCGTTTAAAATATCATAAATAATTAAATGTGATTTTGTATTCAATAATAAAAATTTCCCATTGTTCAAGAAATGAATAAAATTTGGTTGATTATCTTGTAATTCTAAATTCAAATTTAATTTAATTTGATCAAATGAATTTGTATCTAATAATTTAATCTTTGATCCTAAAACTATTGAAATTAATGAACCATCATTTGACCAATCTAATAATGGGGGGGTAGTTGAATTATTATTCAATTGTAAATCATTAATATTATTACTATTATTATTACCAATTGAATGGAATTTTCTTAAAGTCCAAACATTTGAAGAATTTGGTCTCCATAATTTAACTTCACCCTTAATATCTAAAGTAATTAAACAATCACCATTAAAATAATCAAGTGGACCAGTTAAAATTGATGAAATTGAAGTAGATTCATTAGATGAAATTTGAATCTTTGATTGTAAAATGTATTCATTGTTAATTAATTTCCAAAACTTTAAATTTTCAATTTTTTCATCCATTGAATTTTCATCTTCAATTTCATTTATGAATTCAACATCTAATGTAATCATCCAATTACCATTTTTAGTAAATTGTAAAAATTTAACAATTGGATCTTTTATCCTTTGTTCATTACCAACTTTACCATATTGTTGAACTAATGGAGCAACAGATAAAATGGTTGAATCACTTGGTCTAGTTAAATTATAAATTTGAACATATGATCCTGATGGTATATACAATTGATCATTAATTGGATTAATTTTAAAATTTGATTTTAGTGAATTTAAATATTTAAATTTAGTAGTTGATAAATTTGATGATTTCTTTTGATGTAATTTTAAATCCCTTTGTAAATTTTTTAATAATGGACCATTTTTAACATTAATTAAATCATTTGCATTTAAATTAATTTTTTTACTATTATTATTGTTAGTAATAGTAGTAGTAGTATTAGTATTTGCTGCGTTTGTGGTATTATTCAAATTTGTATTATTAGATGATTTAATTAAATATTGTGATTGAAAATCATTTAAACCATTTAAAATTCTTGGAGATGAAATATCTAATTTTGAAATTAAATCAATTGAATTTAAAACAATAAATTGAGATTCACCATCAATTAATGATAATGTTAAACCATAAAGTGAAGGAGTTTTAGAATTTAAAGTTAAATTAATAATTGGTCCATTCATTCTTGGTAAAAATTGTTGCTTTTCATTAATAACATTCCAAAAGACTAAAACTTTTTCTGAACCACCAGAAATTAAATATTCATTATTTGGAGTAAAATTTAAAGTTAAAGGTTGATTTATATGCCATTTTAAGATTCTTTGAGTTGAATTTTTCAATTGGACATTAACATATAATAATTGAATTATACCAGATGATGAACCTAATGCAATATAAGGTGATTCAACATCATTTGAAATTGCCATTGTTGTAATTGGAGTTTTATGATTATAATTAATATGATAATTATCCATTATATTTTCAAAAGTTGGATCAAATGAAATAATATAAATTGTATGATTATGAGTGTCAATGAATGAAATATTTTGATCATTTGATGAAATTGAATAATTATTTATACCTAAGAAAGTATTTAAAATTTCATATTTATTAGTTTGTAAATCAACTTGAACAATACCATAATTATTGTTGTTATTTGATTTAACCAAGAAATTAATAACATTTGAATTATCGTTGACAAAATGTAAAAATTGAATATAATTAGCTTGTTCATCATTCTCTAATGAAATTTTTGGTAAATCAAAAGTAGATTCAATTGGTGAATTAGATGAAGAAGGTGATCTCCAATTAATAACATGAACTCTTCCTTGGTTATCTAAAGCATTTATATAATCAGAGTTCACCAATAGCAGATTTTAGTATATTTAATTTAACAACATTTACATTATATACAGGATTAGTAGTAGTATCAATAATCTTTGTATTTATCTTAGCTTTAGATAGAAAATT